>OMLM01004214.1:2491-26008 GCA_900302695.1 Helostoma temminkii | reverse complement strand
CTGACACAGCACAGACAGAAAGCCAAGGATAGGAACAACTGTGAGTATGGCTTGACCTCCACACACACACACACACACACACACACACACACACACACACACACTCACACACACACACACACACACACACACACACACACACACACACACACACACACACACACACACACATCAGTTCAGCTGAGACAAAAACATCTTCATAAGCAACTAACACACTACATTTGTGCCAAATCATGAATGAGTGCGGGTTTCCTGATAATGTCTACTGGTCAGGAGTCTGTGGTGGGAAACCAAATCTATATGTGCTGATTCACATTTGCACGCAGGGATACTAAACACACATCTGTTGTGTGTGGTGTGTGTGTGTGTGTGCGTGTGTGTGTGTGTGTGTGTGCACTCAGCCATCCTCCATGTTATCCCTTCTGACCTTGTTTAACCTGGAGTCCAATCAGATTTGTGCAAAGACCGGAGGGCCCGTCAGATGTGTCCGCTTCAGCTCTCCACAGACCTCACTGCCAGATGTTCACTATGGCAACTGCCTCACAGTGCTTCAACTATCCCACTGTTAATTTCTCTTCCTGTGTAAGCCATGCTCCATCACTCCTCATCGCACTTTTTCTGTACTATCTGTAAATATGTGTACTTCTTTGCACATCCATCATTTATGTTATTCTTCTTCTTCTTAGGCAAAGTGTTGATGTGATGTCAGAATTACTCTGAAGGAAATTGATATTGGTAGTTTGTGGCTGAACCATAGTCGAACCTGTGGGCGGATGCACCTCAGCCTACAGGGGCGACCAGCTTCCTCCACCAAATCTCATCCTGCAGTGAAGCTGAAGCAAAATAAATGCTGATTGGTTCCCCAGGAACCTGAGAATTTCTTTTCTCAGAAACTGTATCTGCTGCTGAACATTCATGGCCAACCTCTAATTTGTGCCCTTGTGGTGAAGGGAGCAGAAGCCTGAAGCAATTAATTCATCAAATATGTTGATATGATGAAAATTACGTTGGGATAGGGCTCATTATGTCGCCATTTGGTTACTGGTCAGCTCAGCCTCGTCATACCTGGGTACTGAACAAGCAATGGAGCGATACTGACACCAGAATGTTTTAGTCCATCAGGAGAAAAAGAGGACCTGAGGTGATGATACGCTTCCAGAGTGAGGCGATCTGGTTGTCATGTTTTCTTTCAGCCCTGACCGTCGCTGCTATGAATAACGACAAAGTTCTAACCCTAACTATGTGTTCTCATTATGACTATTCATTTACAATTTTGGAAGGATATTTTCTAAGTAGGCATCAGTCCGTCATTGTGTTGGATCCCACTTTCTTCTCTCCACAGTCAAAGTTTCTCCTGATAGGTCTTGCATGGCAGCTCCACAATCGATGTGTAAATTGTTGAATGAGAAGAATTATTGTAAAAGGCTTTAAACCGATAAGGCAGAAAAATGCATTTACCAGATCAGAAAAAAAGTAATTGCAGTTCAAAGTACTTTATCATGTGTTATTTGCTCTCAGTTTCTTCTGAAGCAGGACACTTTCACTGGAGTCTTAAACTTAGGGCTGGTATATGTACCTCACTCAGGCCAGATACATAAAAGACCCGAACATGGAAGCTCATGCTTTAAATGTGGGACAGAAGTAGCCTCTAGTCAGAGGTTGTGACTCATGTGTGAGCTCTGCTCCACACTGTTACAGTACGTGTAAACACGAGATTATGTTTTCAATAAAATGAATCAGAATATTTCTTTTAAGCCATCTCTTGATTTTTCAGTGTTGGCAGCCAGAACCAAAGACTAACTGGTGATAGATACACAATCCAAATGAAAAGTCAAAAACAAATGTACTACCTGCTCATGTTTATAACATGTTAAACATTTGTAAAGTGTACGGCCTTTGTCTTATAACCGACATCAGAGTATGTATCCCGAGGCCATGCTAGCTCTACCCGTTTTTAGTAGCATGCAGCAGGTGAGATAAGGTGAAAATCCTCTTGATGATATTTTGCAGGACATGCTGTGGTTTACGCAACATACAGGTTAGTCACATCCTCTTTCCCTCTCTCAGCCTCTGTGAGATGAGATTAACCCAGCAGTGACTCTGCAGCCTCTGCCTCGGTCTGACATGATGCTCGCTCTCTGGCTGCACAGTAATCTGAGAGCTGGATAACAGAGAGCGGAAATCGAGTTTTGGCATAACGCTCTGGGCAGCTGCCTGCTGAGATCTCTATCTAACTTAAGAATTCATGTTTCAGTGACTTGTCATAACATCTTTGTATCTCCCAGTCTCCCAGGAGGAATCTCAAATGACACTCTCACAGAATCTACGAGACAATATTCCCTCCTTCTGACTCAATCTTCAAGCAGCGCTGGAGATCCGCCCTGCACATTTCCATGAAGTCATGTCAGTGTAGGCTGACTCCAACCATACTGTACATTCTACAGTACAGTATGTCATCCAGTGCCAGCTCAACTCTAAATGAATGTTACATGATACAGCTGTGATTGTACAAAGCCTCTGCTTTCAGCACAGCACTTCATATTTGCATGTCATCCCTTATGCAGATGACACACCAATTTAAAGATGAGGAAGGGTAACTTTGATCAGCTAGTCAGCAGCTCCATGCTAGTGCACTCTGTGCTGGTAAGTCTGGTGACGTGTAAATCTGCAGTTATAAAAGCCATCTGGGGAAATTAAACTTTATTAAAACAGATATTAAACACCACACAGCAGGGAAAAGGAGGCGAATAATGACCTCTCCGGCTTTCTTCATAATTCACACTTTAAAAAAGTTGTTTTTCATTAATGTTGCTCAGCATGAGTAGTAGAAACTTTGGCTTCTTTGCATCATTAGTCAGAGCTCAGCAAAATATTACAGTTAATGAATATTCTTGTAAACGTCCTGGAAATCAGAGCTTAAAATAAAACTTGAGGAATCTGCACTTACACTGTTGGTCCTGATGATGGAAATGCTGCAGAAGGGCTGATACATGTGTTTGTGACATGAACATCCTTGATCTCTGCCTGCAGTGAAGCAGAGTTGTCGCTGTTACCTACCGGTAATGAGGATTTATGTCAGTCATTTCCTGCAGTGTGTGATGCTCCGTGGAGAAAAAAAGCCATTAACATATGACGCAGTTGAAATCTACTTTTTATTACAAAAACAATAAAGCTTCATCTCAACTGCTGTTTGCAAGTTACCAGTAAATTCAGTTTTGTCTCATAGAAATGAAATGTCTCACTTTGATCACCATAGATTTAATAAAAATAAACATTATTGGAGGTGATTAACAACAACTATGGTAAGATGTGCCTCATCTTAATCAAAATATATCAGCTTATTATTTGATGTTGAGACTATGAATACAGCTATGAGAACAAGTGATGTGTGTTTCTGTGTGCAGGAAGGGGGTGACGTGAAACACAGACTAACACACTGGATGAACAGTAGCTCTGTAGAGTGAAGAGGCCTGAGATGGCTACAGAAAAAACGTCAGTGATCGACCGAGTCATGCTGATCAAAGTGCCCCCAAAGTGCCCCCCCTCAAAAAAACAAAAACACAGAGGTCACATGTCTTCCACATAAATAACGACAGTGACTATGTTTAAATCAACAGTGTGTGCACTGCTGGACAGGAATTCACAGTGAAAATGCCGTAAAGAAATGTGAGTGCGGAGTGTGTGAGGAGGGCCGTGCATGAAGCAGGTGCAGAGCAGAGGCAAACTTCATGTGGCCACGCTGAACAGGCTGTGTGTGGATCACTAGTGATGCTGATTCACTGTAAGCATATTTCTCTTCTCCACACTGTCCACAGTCATGTAGCTTCCATCTCATTTCTAAGGAGCACACTTCTACGTTTCGTCTGGTCCCTTCCGTCCTCCGTCCTCCGTCCTCCTTCCGCTGCTCCGTTGCTTTGCTCCCAGCAGTGACACGTTGCATCGGCATACATCGATTTAATGTGACCCTTTCTCCCTGGTGGGCACTGACTGCTGCTTGTTTGGTATCGAAGTGAGAACGCTGTAGGTCGACGTAATTTAGTTTGAAGTCTCTTCAGTGGGCCAGGAGGAAGGGGAGGATCTTATGGAGGAAGAGAAGAGTGATGCAGAGGAGGGGGTCCACAGTGCTCATGGCACTGCAACCTAAAAGGTGGAGACAGTAAGAAGATAAAGAAAGAAAAAAATTATTGGGTTAATTCGTGTCAGTGAGGATGTTGGTGGAGCTGTGCTCCATTAGCTGCTGTGTGAAGTTTACAATGACTAAGGTTTCTTAGTTTCAGACAACCTAATCTACACATCAGTGGAAACCATCATGGAAACCCAAACTGTAGAAAGGTAATAACCATTCACTTGATGTCTTCACACTGTACATGACATTGTAGTCAACCATTCTCCCTAGTTAAACATGCTATAAAACAGAACTGACTAAAAATGGAAACTGAGAGAAAGAAATAAAAGGGCAACAAAAGCCCGGAAAAGTTGTGTACTGTTAAATAAATCATTAAAAATATGTGCAGCTGCTCTCTTTCTTCTGATGTATTACTTTTTTATTTCTTTTCAATTTTTTGTGGAGTGATGGTGAACTAGTTTAGGGAATTGACTGCTGTTCTCTCAAATTGTGTTGTTCCTCAGTTTTCATCTCCATTTTTAGCAATGGAATTATACTTCACCATGGATAAGATGTAGAACTGAAGACAGCTGAAGGTTTAACATTGTCCTGGGCCTTAAACACCCCTGATAAGAAGAACAGGGGAATGCAGGGAAGGAAGAAAACTATGTGGAGGAAATAAAGATTGAAGATGAGCAATGTGCTGAGAGAAGCTGAAAAGATTTAGACCCATATCTCCCCTCTCTGATTACTGGCATTGTGAGGTCACTGGAAAAATCATCAACATGATACTGACAGCTCTGGTGACAGGGCCTTTATTTTTCAAAATGGGAGTGAATTCTCCCCTTAAATTTTTCACATAGGGGGATTTCTAAACTTTAGGGTGGATACTATTTGTGAGAGTAACTACAACTCTTATCTAATTCTTTTCTTATCTTAAATTGTATTTCACTGCTCTCCTCCAACTTAAGGAATTATCTAAACCTTTTCCTCCTTCTCTCCTAGTGCTCATCTATTTGAGCTGAATTAATGTCCTTACTACTTTTGGCCCAAGCTTTGTTATTTCACTGTCCCCAGCTAGCTCAGCTGACCTTCCTCATTAAGATAGCATCATAACTTGATGTGTCTGTTTTCAACATTTTGAAAGAAGGACATTCTATCTCTTTCATGAATTTAACCAGACGGCCAAAATGTGTAGTTCATGTGTGCCATTAAGTAAGCAGTTTTGAGAAGCCTCACTACTGGTGGGCAATCAAATATCAATAGTATTGATAGCCAAGTTGGTATTGGTATCAGATCAATAGTAGCATGATGGAATCAATATTTTAGTGTTTCTCTGGTTTAACCAAAGATTTGACTGTGACTATGTTGACTGTGCATCCTCTGCTTCACTTGCTCTGCTGTGTTGTCCTGACTGATTGATGAAAACACTGCCAACTTATACTAGCATACTGAACAACATGATAAAGATATATATAGTTGTGAAAGTAATATTTTATTCATGTCAGATCTTCAGTGTGATGCACGTTTCTAAAATAAAAAAATAAACCACCAATACAAAAATATATTATAAAATATAAAATAAATTTTTTTAAAAATAACAAAATTACTTTAGTGTGAACTGTGAAAAGGACACTAGATAAAAGCATTTTATATTTAGACAACATGTAGATTGTTATTTTAAGTAGTATTTTAATTATTTTAAGCAAAAATGTAAAATCTGTTAGTGATCATTAAAAGTATTTATATTTAGCACACTGATGATGCAGTCACCTCATTTGGCGATACTGGTCTTGCATTTACTTGGTATGGGATCGATTCCATATTCAGTATCAGTATCTCACAGCACTACTCCTCACACTGTAACTGCACATTTTAAATAGCAGCAGCCATCGACTTCTTTGCAGAATCTGCCTCATGCTTTATTTTCACTGCTGCTATATGTGAAACACAGTCTGACTGGAGACTTAAAGTTCATGTTTTTTTAACATGGGCTGGTCAAAGGCATAGCTCCGTGCATTTTACAAACCAAGCAGCTCATTTATCTTTGTTAAATTTCGACAATCTTAGCCCATTAGTCTGAAACTTGTCTTTGGACTGCTGCCTCGTTTTCATTTTCCTGAGGACCACTGTGCAGGTAGCACTGACGTCACCTGCACCAGTGTTCAGTAAACTTTTCGGGTTCTGGTATTTTTTTTTTAAATCAAAAGGTCTGACTTTGATTGCTGTACATTTACATTTGAACCAGCAATCCATGTTTGCATGCTTTCCTTTTCATGTTCATACCACTGAAATCCGATTCGTAGTTCTCATAGCGTTGTAGCGGTAGAGACAGAGAGCACACAGAGTGTGTTCTTGGTTCTAATTAAAATAGTAAATGAATGTGGGAATTTCTCACATTAGAAGCAATCGATTTGTGTGAATCATTAAAATTATGTGCAATTCCTGCAATTCTGCACTGAAGGTCAGGCCCTGCGTGAGGAAGAACATCTGTGGCTAGTGTAGTCTCATTTGGTTTACAGAGATGCATGGTTGTAGTATTATGTATGCTAATGTTAAAGATGCCTACATTGCTTCTCCCCTCTGGGCAGGTGAGATCACAACCCAGTGCTTCTCCTCCCACAGTTTATACCCCTGGTTCAGAGGCAACCAGCCTCCATTAAAACTGTAAAGAAGTGGACAGACAAGGCCAGTGCTGCCCTGCAGGAATGCTTTGAAGCTACAGACTGGGAGTCTCTCTGGTCTGACAGACTGCATCATTCACTACATCAACCTGTGTGATGACACCTTGTAACCATGCTTTCCTAGCAACAAGAATAAAAATGCCACCTGATCTAAGTTGTGGCCAAACAGGTCGAATTCCACTGAATTATGCTATTGTAAAACAGATCCTGTCAATTCCATTATTAGATGTCTTTCACAACATTTCACAGCAGGCAGTGACTTAGACATTTGGTCAAGCTACATGCAGCCAAATGGTCTGATGAGTCCCGCAATGTTCAGATTTGACCTGATTACACTCCCTTCTCTCTCTCTCTTCTCAGCAGATACACATTCTGTGCTGTTGCTGTTTGGTGTTTTCAGCTGATAATAAAAAAAAGAAAAACAACAACAAAAACATGAGATTTAGTTGATGAATCTGCAGGATTTATTTTGCTGAACGATCCAGAATGTAAGTTGAAGAGATAAAAGCAGTTCTTAAGTGAACCCGGACGTCCCCGCTCGCAGCTGGCCTCCCCAGCTCACCTGGTGGACTGTGTCTGGCTGTAGAGTTTGTCTAAATCTCTCTCTACCACTTTTTGTAGACTCTCATCTAAGCCAGTTCTCCTCTAAGTTCAGCTTTTTCAACTAGCAGCCCAGGACGTCACTGCATCTCACCCATCTACCACTCAATTTTTTATCACCTTGTTTATGTTTAAATGCTTTCTTTTTGACACAGAATAATCCCATGTGAGATAAAAGTGGCTCAGCTAACTATAAAAGTACATCCCAGACTTAATGCTTTTAAAGCAACAATATCAGGATCCTACAGTCGCCTCCCAGATTCACAGACTTAAAAACCTGTAAGCTTCACAGCTGGTGCTTCTTGGTGCAGCATGCTGATCAGACTAACACACTCTGTCAGCAGAGCAATGCAGGGAGCACAGTGAAGATCACTCAATCCAATTACCAGACTGACACGTGTGACACCAGCAGTATTATCTAATAGAGTCATGTGTCACCCTGCATAACCTGCCTGTGTTCTCTCTGCTGACTGCCCATGAAGACAGCTCCATCTGTTTACACATCTGTATTTCACATTACACTGTGAAAATGATTCAATAGGCCTCAATGAAGAATGGAATCTCGCTCATCATTCGTAATGTGTCAGTAGCTCTCCTGAACCTCATTACTGAGTAGTCCAACAACTAATGGAATATTATTTTTTAATATATAAAGTTAAGTGAAGACACGTTGTGAAAGATGAAAGTTCAAACAGTATCTTTTAGTCTACACAGAATATCTACCATACACAAGTATATTACAGTACATACTTAGAAATGCTGAAACCACAATCTAATTGCACATAAAATAATTTCTGAATGCGTTTTCATGTCACTATTATATTAAAATAATAATAGTGTCACAAAGATTTACAGCCTTTTCTCAATGTGGTACACTGGATGGTGAAAAGGCTCAGTCTTTTATTTCTTAGAAATAAAACCATTCATGTGGGAGGAAGGCTCCTGGAGAAATGTCTGCCTCAACAACCTGAGTCCAGAAGACTGTTTTCTGCAGTGTTAAATCTCCACAAAGTTCCATTCATGCTCATGAAGCTGCATTTTTTCTCTTCAAGACAATTCTGAGAAATCACATTCTCAAGAACATTTTGCCTTTAGAAAAAATCCCTATGAAACCAAACTATATTATTTTAAAAACAATAATGACTAACAACTAATTCAGTACTGCTAATGTCACGCTGTTGTCATCACTGCATTGTAAACAAGTGGCGACACTGAGGCCTCCCAGAGGACACCTCGCCTGTCACAGCCCATTTAACAAACAAGTCAGCTGTTTATGCTGTTTGTGTTTATTTATATATCACTTTTCATACACAGCTTCCAAAGAGCTTCACACCAACATAAAAAGTCGATTAAATTTACAAAAATTAAAAGTGAATTTCACCTCATACCACTCAATGACACCCTCTGTCCTTAGACCCAAGCTCCACCAGCAACAAGGCACCAACAAAACCCTCCACAGTGACATGTCTGACCAGCAGGCAACATCCCCTGGAAGATTCACCTGTAGGACTTAGATTAATGAAGGACAAGTCTAGGACCTCACTATCCCTGCTGCTGCTCTAAACATGTCACCTTATTCATTTCAGCTTATTTGTTGTGTTTTTATACTTAAAATATTTCTGTTTGACAGATACAGATTAATTTGTACCAGTGTCTATATTAAGCATATTACATTCTCTGACTTGTGTATTTAAAGGCTCTCCTGCTGCTGCTATCACGTTACGCAGTGTTCACACTATTTACATAATAATAGATGCGCACACACCCACATCAATACATCATCTGTCAATGGGGTTATATGACCGTTCACAGATCATGTAATAATTCACTCTGTCCTTCAGGTGGAGCTAATCAACCTGTTGGAATTCTTTGGAACACTGCTGCTTCGAAACTGATGTAAATTGTAAATGTAAATTGTGCCTGTGTTATAGACTGTGATAATACTGTGGAGGTGATGTAACAGGAGAGCTCACTTTGCAAACCACTATAAAATATCTATAATAACATTGTGCTAGTGCTGCGGTATACATCTTTTCTGCCTGGACTGAATGTACCAGATATAATGAAGTAGCAGTTATAGAATTCTTGACAAACAACTTGATCCAAACAGCCCTTGTTCAAAAATGTAAGCTATAGAGATTTGTATTGCAGATGCAAGTGACAAGATAAACAACTCACTGTATTTTGATTTAAAGTAACCAGTCTAGTAAAAGAGTAAAAGTTCTATTAATAACTATTATGACAGCATTCATCAGCAGTCTCCACAGATACAGATATACTGCAGTGTGACCAGCAAGGTGCTCTCTCTCTCTCTCTTTCACACACACAGAGACTTTAGCTGATATTTTGGATACATTTGTTATTGAACCCGAGACACAGGCTTTAGCAGTTTTACCACACCTGTGTGTGGTTGGAACACGCAAACTGTTATTTCACGCACTCGGATATACATAAAATGTGAAACAACATACTAAACACCAAAATGTTTTCACATTCCTAAAAACATGCTCACCACAAGATCTAGCTTTTAAACTGGTGCTCACAAAGATATTCTTACACGTCCACACAAACACAGACCCGTGCAGATAAGAGACTGGAGCAGCTGTCAGGCCTGATTCTGCAGAGAGACGCTGAGGTCCTCTGTGTGTCATTCTCATTCTGTCTCAGTGTATTTTGTCTTCCTGTCCTTACCTCAAATCTCATAACAGCATTTATTGCATTATTACTGCTGCGTAACAAACAGTGAAACCAGAACACATTATTGAGTAAGTTACCTGTAACTGTTCTCCATCAGCATCCTCTCTGCTGGTATAATCTTATGCTAATGTTCTAACTAATAAGGGAATTTTTTACATTTTAAAACAGCTTGTATATTATTTTTTATTATTAGCTTGTATATTATTTTATTATATTATTATTTATTACATTACAGTTACATACTTATTTTATTATTTGGATGAGCTGCATCATTTCCATTGTCTAATAAAGCCAAAAGTCAAATGACTGCTTCTTTCGTCATTCTTGTCTCTCCTGGCTCCTGTCTGCTCTCTATGATCCTGTCACTATATAATATCTGAGCCACCCATTCACAATCCACTCTCCAGATTTTTACCACCAAAACCAAAGTTGGACTTAGCAAACATATACAAAGGTTTGTTGGTTTGTTATTAAAACCTCCTTGGAATAAATATTTGTGTATCAGAAATGTTTGCACCAATACCTATTATCATCAAACTGTGCTCTCCAGTGCTCAAAAGCAACTTTTGCACACAGACTAATTTCCACTGGTGCTTCCACATTCTCTTGACCACTCGCACCACCCAGACCAGCATAATAGCTGCCAACATTCATCAGCAGGAATAAATAAAAATATAATATAATTTTTTTAGAGGCCACTTTGGAAAGAAAAAGGATATGTGTTGTGGCAAGTGCTTGTTGAGTCTTATTTGTGTCAATTGACCAGTATAACTGCAAGTAAATAATTTCACAATAGCAAAGCTTTTTTCATTATATGTGACATGCTTACGTAGGAATGCATTTAGCTTTTGATAGGAAGTTCATACAAAGGAGAATTCTGTGCGAATGTTCTGAGAGAGTTTTGAGTTTCAAATTGTTTTTTGTGACATTTTCTGGACAGAATGATGTTTGTGCTGATTTTGACTCTGTAAATTTTTTTATCTGTGAACTCACATGAAAACCTATTTATACACTACTTATGACACAAATATTTTGGAACACAATCTCAGTCTATTCTGGATCTGGATTCTAACTCCAGTGAACACACCGTAAGAACAGGCATCATTGTGAAATAAAACAGAAACTAAATAAAATAAAAAAATAAACATTCACATATTCAACAATTCAATGAGAATTTTTTCCATTAGAAAACGTTGACCTATTATTTAAAGATTGTATCTAGTAGGCACATTTTCATTTAAAATGTCTTACTGTGGGTTGTGACGAAACTTCATCCTAATTTTGCCACTCCCTTGATCTTCCAAATCTAACAAAACCCAAACATTTATCCATTTAGGGATTTTCTAGTTGTTGATACCTGCCACATCTGGTGATTTACATCTGCTTACTCAAGGTGATTAGTTGCATATTTCCCATCAGTCCCAGTGTTAAGGTTTACCATACCTCCCCTGGCAGAGACTCACAGTAGCATGGAACGTTTCATGAAGCGATTGTGACACAGTCACATGACTCGGCCACTTTGATACATGCTTCAAAGCAGCGGCTTGAAGTGGTAAACGGTTTGAACTACTCAACACAACGTATCGTCTCTGTCCATCACTAACACAAGGTCAAATGAAAAGGTCTAAAAACACTAAGCATTCACAGTTACCATAGTTTTACCTAGTTTAAGTTCAGATAAATAAAGTTGGCACATGTGTTTATGGTGATGTATTTAGTCATAAATAATTGTGAGTATACAAAGCGACATCAGTTTTCCACTGTTATCTGAAATAGCAAACAATGCTGTGACAGCAATAGAATACAAACACTTGCTTACATGATAGTTACCCAATTTTGCAAGCTGATAAGTAGTCACTGAATGCAGAATGCAGTCCAGGAGAGTGACAGACACACAGAGAGAAGACAGGGAGGCTTATCAGTTACCGCGCAAGGCCACCAAAACTCAGAAAAAACGAAAATACGGGAGGCAATTTATGAAACTAGACAGCTTATCTTTCTCCTCCCTCTGTATCCCACCTCCCATATTAATTGTTTCTGCCACTCAGTCGTGTGACATTGAAGAAAAGTGACAGATGCCAGTGAGCAGCCCCGCCACCCCCGTTATTACTAAGTATAAGGCAGCACAGTCAGCCACAAACATAAGGTTATCTTGCAATTGTGCCACACCATTAACTGCATATACTTGGACCAGATCAAAGCAGAAGAAACACAAAAAAGACCAATATGGATTCCTCCAGATTCTTGTCAAGTGAGGAAAGTGCAGCTTTAGTGAGGAACAGACAGTAGAAGCCTGCCTGGCTGACAGTCCACTCAAGAAGAACTTTAAGATTCAAATCTGCACTGGCTGAATGCTACTCATCTAAAACCAGTTTGCTTTTTCTGTTGCCCACCAGTCTGTGTTGCTTACAGTCCACTCAGTTGTCAGTCTTTAAGTGTGAACTGTCCAGTCTTAACTAGTGTACAGATGTGGCCCCACCTTTAAATGATGAAACAATGTTGTTGTGTAGTTTAGTTATCAGTAAGTGTGAGTTTCCTCACAGCATGAAAGGTCAGACTCATCCAGGTCAGGAAATGTCTTCCATTTTCCTGAAGCTATTAATGTGATTATCTGTTATGAGCTGGTACTGAGGTACATACAGAATATGAATGGATTGATTAATCAAACAAAAAAGAAAGGTGAAAGCAAGGTGTGACAAAAAAATTAAAACCACAAAAAACAACAGCAGAAATTGCAGTATCAAACATAAAGAAAAAAACATATAAAGTCCTGGTCTGTTTACACTTACAAGAATACTGACAAATCTACACAAAGTTACAAAAATACATTTAGTTGGGCAAAAAGGACAGAATCAGCTGAATGTAAGTATACTCCAGCAGCAATTCAATTTTGGTTTTACTTTTTGTTGTGACCTGGAACTCGTTAACAATAAAATGCAGCCTGTGGGGTTTTTTTTGAAAACTGAATGAACAGAGTAACAGAGTATCTTATGGTGATATGTCCAGTGTGAAGGTTAAAACACAGACCATGTCACTGCCCTGTCCATGTCACATCGAAACAGAGCAAAACTTGCACTGTTCTCAGTGGTTCTTGTAAGTACATCCATGTGCCATTCCCACCTAGATCCAAAAAAATCTTGAGCACATGTGGTTTTAAGTTGGTAATGAAAAACTTAGAAAAAAAGTTCCACACGTAAAGGTATTTATATACATGTATAAAGACGTGATTATATTATATTATACTACAAAATACATTTTTGTTTCCCCATTTCTGAATGGCAGTTGGTTTTAGCAGAAAGTTAGTTTCTTCATTTTAAAACCAAAATCCAGTGGCCAACAAGTACATGGACCATTGACACAGTTTAAAATGCCCTTAAATATCATGGTGGAAAGCACAAAATTAAGAGCAAAACCAAAAGATAACCGTTTACCAGAATGAATAATGAATGGATAAGATCAGTGGATAATTCTGAAAGTTAAATATATGAATGTTTCTGTATATATATTCATATATTTGTATATATATTTAGGGTCTAATCTTTGTAAGTTTACAGTTTATTTATTCATTGGTGATAAAAAAAAATTGAGTGAATAAAACCACATCTAAGATGTGGTGTAAAACAAGCCCAGTGTTGACTCTGCACTGTTACTTGTCCAGTCAGTTGAAATGAGCGGATAGAAAACAAATGACAACATTTATTCCCAGCAAAGTGTTGATGTCTGTTCTGTGACCACCACACTGAGGGATCCTTTGTTATCTGCTTCATTAAAGTGAGTTTGTACTGAGAGGTTTGAAAAGGTGTGTTATTAATTGAGCTAAAATTTAAACTGTCATTTAAACATGAAGCCGCTAAACTGCCGACGCTTTTACATGCTTCAGTGAACTCATCAAATCAGAAGTCAGCGACGGGGAAGCGAGCGATGAGAGCAGAGAGGAAGCAAGGCAATTAAACATGTTAGAGCTGCATCACTGGCTGCACACTTAGACCAACATGTAGCCTTTATAGTTTGACAGTGATTTCATTATTGTGATGAACTGCACATATACACTGGCTGTACATTTCTCTCTTCCTGCATTGCTACCAAGCTGTGTGCAGATCTACAGAAAATGGAAAATGTATGACCTTGGATACTCTTCTACTGTTCTAGGTTTCCAGTTCAGCTGATTTTTTATACATTCCTCTCTTTGTGTGCTTTAACACTATGTCTCATCTGCTTCCAATTTAGCTGATGATGATGGTTTTCTTTCAATTGGAATTCTCCTTGACTCCTTGTGAAATGTTGGTCCTGACAGGCAGAGGAGTGAGGAGTGACCACTACAGATGTTTCACGCACATAAAGCTGAACTCATGTGTTTTGTCCTTCTAAGCTACTTAAGTGATGAAATGCCTCAAGTTGTGTAATTACAGTAAAAGTGTGTGACAGGATGCTAAAACTAGCTAAGCATTAATACATGTATGTATACCTTAGGCTGTTTTACAGTGCAAGGTGTTTTATGTTCTCTAATGCACTGACAGTGCATTGCAGAATTTCCCAGAGGGTACAATAAAGTAAAGTGAATTGTATCATATCTCAACCTGATTGTGTAGCAACACTGCTTCACAACTGGGATCTACAGAGCAGCATTATTCAGCACTAGAGAGTGAAAGTTGGAGTGAGTGAACATGAAAAATGATTTAGGTCACTCATGAGTGACACATTTTGGCAACCTCAGTGTCTGAACTGAAGTCAAACTCTGATTCTACGGCGCAAATGTCAGTGTATAAAACATTCTGCTAGTCACATCTATAGTGAGTGCTGAATGCTGCATTACTGATAAAAGGACAGATATGCTTTCAATTGTGGTTTCAAATGTTCACTAATAAACATGAATTCTGAGTAACTTGTTGGATAAGGTGTAAAGGATAGATGCTGCATTGTTTAATACTGTTTTATTCAGTTATGCTTTCATTCATATCAATAACTTAAACATATTTTTTTAAATAAGGACCTCCAGTATTTGGATCAAGCATCTCCTAATAATGAGCGTGCCACATTAAGGATACAGCTGTTATTCCAGTATGTCAGATACATATTTACTGTATCACTGGGACATCTCTACAACTGTTTTGTAATGACCTCCACTGCAGGTATTCTGTCTCAGTGACACTTCTTATCCAGGGATACAAACTAATCTGGGATGTAAGGCAAACAAACCACAGTTACGAATTCCTAACTTTTAACCCCAAGCACAGTTTTAAAAAGATTTTACTGGAATGATCCGTCACTGACATGTCCTTTCAACTGCAAATCAGCCTAACACACAGTCTGTCCATTAACTATTGGCTGCTCTAGTAATAACATTCAGTGTGAGAAAGCTGAATCATCAAACTCCATGAAATCAATTTACTTTGATTAAAACATCACTTAAGCTCCAGGCCTGCATGCTGTCCAGCACCAACAGAGGACTGATCAGGGACTCCTGATGACCTGCCAAACACTGCATATCTCTCATGGCGGAAATTCAGCTATTCCAATTTCATGTGTTTTATCTGACTACAGAGCATCAAAGCACAGCAGTGCTAAAGTGGTTAAAGTTATTTTGCACAAACATGACATCACACAAGTGACACATTTTTGTCTCAATACAGCTGTCTCAACTCTATCTTCATCTACATTTTCCACATTGTATCTGTGCAAGATGAGGGACATCATTATGACAGGGAACAGTTATCTTTTTACTGAGATTTACTGAATTACTCGTTACCTAAGGCCAAGGTTCCGGAGACAAATAATGAAACAAAAAACAAAATGGAAAGATGCTAATTTTTTTTTTGTAGGACTATGACACAAAGTTGTTATAAATGCATATGTTATCTATAGCTGCTCATGTGTTCTTGAAAAGCACTAGATTCCGTTCACTTTCTTAACTTATCAAACTTGTAACATTTTGTCATCAAACAGCTGTTATCATTCATGCAGCTTCTTTAAGATGACAATAAGAGGCATTAAACCATCAGGTTTGACAGCATCTGCTCCCGATCCTGAGGTTTTATATGCTGCGTCAGCAGCACAATACAACCACCAGATGTGGGTTACATAAATGAACAGTGGACACATGGCCTCACAACTTTGCTGTTAATCACTGGTTTGGTTTTGGTTGGGGGTTTACTGCAGAGGCTGAAGACGGTGTGTAGCACTACGCAGGTCTGCAGTTTATTGCTGGATGTGTGCATTTGGCTCAATCATAACTCAGTCTGCTCAAAGCATAGCAGGACATTTGAGCTAAAGCACACTGACAAGAGTCTGTTTCTGTAGCTAGACACTGTATTTTGCATTTGACTGCACCAGCATGTCTGGATTCCACCACAGGGTTTCCTCATTATGACTGTGGCGCTTGGAGCACATGCAGCTGTCTAAAAACAAACTGTGTTGTTGGTACCTGTCCTGATTAAACCAAACACTGCACTGTTTCTAAGTATTTCCAAGTATCTTCCATCATGCAAAGAGATGAGAACACATTACTTAAGCTCTGCTGAAGAAAGCACACAACATCATCACATTTATTTTGGTAGAACACTTAAATATCTATGTTGCTGTACTTGTTCTCATGCAGATAGATGCTTAGAAGGTTTGTGAATCATCCCACAGTTAAAGTGAGATTAAAAGAGGCAAATCTTTTAAGATCATCTTTCATGTTTTCACACATGCATTACATTTTTAAATGTTCATTACTTTATATTAAAAATTGGCCAGTAAAATATTACAATTAAACAGCTAAAAGAGATGAAATGTAGTTCTATGCACTTGCATCTATGTATCAAAATGAAATCTCTGATATGGCAGGACATACGTCACTAGTGGGCCTGGTATGATGACATATTCTATGCTGTGTTAGTCTGAGTCTTCTTTCCAGACACCACCAGCCTTTTTAGACAGCTCCAATAAAAGGCTGCACATTCACCTATGTAGGAGCTGCAGCATCAGTACTGATATATCCTCCCTTGTCCCTGTGAGGAGCCTTTGAATAACTGATCAAAGCTCAGAGAACAGTGGACTGATACTTTTCTGAAATGACACAGCAGCCTCAGCACACACACAGAGAGCAGCAGACATCAGACCTTTCAAAGACAGTAGCTATAATACCTCCAGCACCTCTGACAAGCCTGTGTCATTTAGCAACATAATCCCAGCATGTGGATATATAAATGTTGGAGTCAGCCAAAGCACAGACATACATCGTCTGCACATGTGGTGTCTGTGAATCTCAGTCCTGCGGTGTCTGTGACAGAGTCCACCCGCTGACTGACTGCTCTCTACATCATCAGCATCAGTCTGAGAAGCCTCAACTACACTTCGATGACTTTTAATTATTCAAAAGTACGTTACATCGAGCAGAACTGGGACAGAGAGGAGAGCTACAGGGAGGTAGATTACAACTCTACGCCCTCCCCCCTCCCTTCTAGCTCACTCCCTTCCCAACACCATATGCCTAGCCTCTGGCAGAGGTAGTCATAAATAGGTGTTATAACTTTGTACACACATACTCCCCTGATTTAAAAAAAAAAGTTTTACAAGTGTGGCAGAGGTGTGGGAGGAGTGCTGAAAGAAATGATGTTGAATTGCGTGATCACTCTCATACTTAAACATTAAACACGAGGGTGCACATGCAGTGAATGAATGCAAACATATTCACAATCTGGATATTTCATCTCACTAAAAGTAATTTTTATGAAAAAATATCTTTTCATGAGAAAGTAACATGCAGGAGAAGAACACTGCAGAAGAAGGTAAAAGCTCAGTAGGTTTAATGTCCTTCCTCAGACAGTTCGTACTGTGTCTATTATCTGTCACTTACAATAGCCAAGTGTCACAAACGGAACTTCATGAAAAAATGAGCAGCCATTACACATTAAACATCTACTGTGATGGCAGCTGCAAATGATGACTCACAATGCATCTTACTGTGCATCTTCCACAGCCACATAATGACAAACAGCAGCACATTTCTCCAGATTAGCCTTACTAAGACACATGAACCCTGAGACAGACCAGCGCAACCACAAACACTCTTCTGACCCGTCTGTAAAATACACATGGTTCCTGCACGATAACAACCACTAGGGGTCACTGTGGCTCTGTTTCACTTCCACCCAACCCTCATCCCCCATTACACTAACTCACCAGCTCCATACTGCTGCCGAAGGATGGCTGTGTTCCCTGGCAGCGGTGAGGCTGACGACTTGGCCACTGAGGTGGTGGTAGTAGATGAGATCGAGGGGAGGAGTCCGGGTTGGGCCTGCTGCGGCACCCGCTGCTTCCCTTGCCCTAACCTCTGACCTCCTGCCAGGCTCTGGCTGGGCTCTGAGGTGGCCCTTCCTGCTGTGCCCCCTCCCAGTACCGTGTTGGCATTCCTTAGTGGCCAACGGTTTTGGATGTGCGACACGGCCTCTTCAGCTACCATACCATCACTCTGTGTGACGTGCAGTGTGGCGTGGACTGTAAATTCCTGAGTCTCGTCAGCCCACAGGTCAGACACACGGCACTCGTACACTCCCTCGTCTTCCTTCTTCACCTTGGACAGGCTGAGGCGGTGGGAAATGGCGTTGCCCTGAACACGAACAGTCTGGAAAAACAAGGAAACACTTAAACAGACAGCAAGGTTTTAGCACCCATCAATCTCCAGCTTAATAAGAGTAGCTTCATGTTTCCTGATTGGAGGTAGAGGCACAGGCATCGAAAAAGCACCAACTCATGACTGTATATTAGCTGCTCAGCAGACCGACACATTAGCTCTTACTGAGCCACAATTACCCCTAATAAGGGCACAATTCAACAGCACAAATTCAACATATTATCAAAGCTCACAGCATGTTTAACACTGACACCATTACAGAGGTCTGTATACATTAGATATGTATGACAAGAGTGGGACAGCAGAATGCATAGAAACATAACTTTTTTAAACAGTGAACATATTTTTCATCAACAGAGCAAAAAAAAAACCAAATAACTACATAACTATATAATATTGTCACACTATTAATAGAGGATATATTACATTCCACCTGTTAGTCATGTCAGGTCTTTTTCTGGGAATGTGGTTTGTGTCACTAAACAGTAATATCACCCAACTGTCCCCTGTATAGTACTTACAGAATAAAAGTCTGCTAATCAACACTGTTCAAATAGAAAGGAAACTTGACACTTACACTTATTTTTGTGGCTTCCCTTGGAACAACCTGGAAATAGAAAGCACTGTGAACTGCATGTATGTAACAAAACGTTGAATGTTAAAAGATTACAAAGATGCAGACAGTTGGGAACAACTGTCTGCATCAGAATTTTCTGACATTTGTTGGAGGGAGAGAGTGAGAGAGGAGATGGCACGAGCAAAGCCGCTTGTGCACGTTTCTCAAAGCCTCCATTGATAGGCTCCCTCTCTCTCTGCTCCCTTCACCCTGCTGCTGTTTTAACGTGCTTAAATCGCCGAGGGAAATGCCGCATATGTGACTGTGCCCCAACTGACTGAAAAAGACTGATTTGTCATGCTGAAGGGAAAACTAATTCCCAACTAATGCCATATTCTGTCATGGTGTTTTTATATATTATATATATATATATTTTTTTTTTTATAGACGGCAGGGGCTGAGAGGAATACTATAGTGTTAATAACCAACAAGTGCCCTTTTCTCATCCTAAGTGATAAACATGCTCCCCGGAATCTGTCTGATCACAAAAGGTCCAGTCAAGGTCAGAGACATATTAAAATGTAAGGATAAGCTGATAACCTGCAGAATGCATCTATTTAACATAACATAACATAACATAACATAACATAACATAACATAACATAACAGTAGCTCTTCAAACGCTGGACACTATTACATTTAGAATGCAGAGAAACTGTCTGCATCAAGCTCATACGGGGAGAGTTTGTACAGCCTGTGGATTTACACAGCACATATGAACGTTTGGTAGAGGTGCAATTGGCATCTATTCATATTACCTCTTTGTTTCCAGGCAAGCAGTGCGGGTCATATAGGGCAAATGTAGTAAATAACTAACACACACGGCTCTTCTGTTATGTAACTAACTAATACTGTCAGTGCTGCAGTTACCTTGGCCCTGTTGGCCGGGGCGCTGATCTGCAGCTCGTGAGGCAGTTCTTTAGGCACATCCTCCTTCAGGTACCACCACTGGATCTCTAAAGCCATGGGCGCCGCGCTGACGGCCTTGAAGGCGCAGGGCATCTCCACATCTTCTCCCTCCCCCACACTCACATCTTTAGGGACTTCAGTAAATGTAGCTTTGGTTAAAGGAAGGGGGAACAGGGAGATAGCAGAAGCACAGAATAATGAGCGATTGAGTGCTATTTTACACCTCCAGTAAAACTAAAACCACAGAGCATGGCCTGTTTTGGGGTCATCCATTTTCATGACATCATGCAGACTTCCTCTATTTAAGCTCACCTCCTTTAGTCCCCATTAACTCTGATTTATAGACTGGACTGGTTTTATTGGTGCACCTGTGACCTATAATCTGCCCCAGGCTTTATTTAACAAAATAATCAATTCCCCATCCTTTTCATGAAGCTGTGACATGTTCACAGCTGGGACACTACATGCGTTTCACTGTTTTCTCTGTAGCAAAAAAAAAAAAAACGGCTCGGGCATATTTAATCATGCACACATTTAATTTTAACTGTAGAAGCTGTGGACATAAAAATATTCCATTTCCATTTGCTTCACTTACCATTTGCACAAACCATGAACTGCGAGGTGAATATGAAGTAATAAAGGAGGCTGTAAAGTCCTGTTTTTTCCATGTCACAGCGAGGCTCGTCACACTCAGCACGGACATCAGACGGTCATTTGACCTGGATGTGATGATGTTAAGTGCCGCTCAGATAACTCCAAATATGGGCAGAGAGGAGCCACAATCCTCAGGCAACCGCCGCATTCAGCCAGGCAACATGTGCAATCCGAAGGTGAGATGAAGCATAGTTAAAACCACATTTCAGCGCGGAAACAAACAACTGGAATTATTCTACAGCAAATAAGTCCAATAAGTAATTTTATTTCCTCGGTGATAGCTGCTGCCTTTTTATTCCCCGCTGAGCGTCGTCTGGAAGTAGAAACCGAACTTCCCGGCGAGCGGCACCAACCTGCTCTTCATCATCCTCCCGATTCCCTGGCGAAGGAAAGCTCTCCCGGGCTCCGCGCGAACACCCATCACATACCCGCTTCTCTGAGTTAGTGAGTGAGTGTGAGAGAGAGAAAGAACCTGGAGAGGACGACTTCTCCCTGACACTGACAAGCAGGGACGAGCTGAGGTTTGACCGTTTATTTGCGCTTCTCTCTTCTCCGTCTCTCTGGCTGTTTGTCACCGACCTGGAGCCTTCCCGCGGATTGGTGTGCGTCGCGAGCGCTTCGCGAGGAGGCGCGAGCAGCAGAGCAGAGGTTTCTGCGCGCGCTCTCCCCTGTGCGCATGTCTCTCTCTCTCTCTCTCTCTCTCTCTCTCTCTCTCTCTCTCTCTCTTAGTGTTCCCATCTCACTGCTCTCAGCCTGCAGACAGTACACAGGTTTTTTTATGGCACACACACACACACACACACACACACACGGCTGCTGCTTTAAATGATCGAGATAATCTATAGAGCGGCCCACACAGACAACTCGAGAGGCTTAATTCATATTAAATCCCCCATCTGATTCAAACAGTGCTCTATGAAAAGCATGGAAGCAGAAAGAAGCGCTCAGGCATCCGTGATGACTTTGGTCATACATTGTTGATGGCCATTTGAAGCATTTCCTGCACTTGCATGGATGATCGTGAAGGATGTATGACAGATGGCATTATGTGTATCATAAAAGCTAAATGCAATTGTTCAGCTGTTGTTTACTGTAAAAAATAATCAGGAGAACACAGTGTCCATGATCCAGCTTTTCTCTTTCCCACTATGGATTCCAGTTGTCAGGTCCCAGTGTGATACTGTACAATCCTCACAGATTTGCAGACTCAGTGCTTGCCTTAAAGCATAATCCACACAAGTACTGCTTCATATTCTTAAAGTACGATATGTGCAAAGGTACGATTTCTCCACTACAAAGCTGATGTTGATAAAAAAAATTAAAACAGTATGATAAACATATGAAAGTTTGGCTTATTGATAAGGTTTCTGCAGAAATCTAAAAAGTTCAGGTCTTGTTAAGCTTAAATCAAGGTCACTGAGAGAGCCACTTTAAAAACCAGATCAAGCCAGTTCAAGTCTAATGCTGCAAGAACATTTTTTGTTCTTGTTATGCTCACACTCAATAGTCATACTGTATTTATCATTATTCATATAAATAAGACTATTAATAAGAAGAATCAGAGAACAGATGAATGTGTGAACTTTATTAATGCACCATCAAACTAAGCTTCACAGTATTATAGCCTACAATGCAGCTAACTAAAGCTGGGCACAGTGGACTATACTCTGAGTGATGTTGGTTATATTATAGATATACAGTACATAGGGATACAGCAGGTCAAAATGTGAGCAGAACTGTGAAAAGCGGCGTTGATGGACTTGCCTAAAGCTCCCCACCTCCTCCATTGTTTGGGTTGACTGAGCTTATTTTGATAGTTTGTGCATTAACACTGCTTGGAATGAGTTATTACTGCATTAATCATTTTACTCTGCATATGTTCTGCAACGTCACATGTCAGAAGACCAGGCACCGTTGGAACTTGGTGTACAGAGATGGGTCCTACAGACTCTGGCTCAGCACCGTAGATAGCGCTCAAGTCACTGTGCAGGTTTTGTCCCTTTCCATCAGAACGACTAATTTCAAACTCAGATGAGGTGGGAAGACTTTTTTGGCTGTTTCCCTGACGGAAACCGATGTTGAGTCTGCGCTCAGGCATCACCGCATGCCTGCATTCACCACGCCACAGTACGATGATGAATATAGTCACATGGACTTGTGACTTTGGAAAACCATTGTCAATTAACACAGTCTACCAGACAATGTAATCTGAAACGCCTATGTATAGCAGGAGGATCACAAACATGGGCTGTGTACAGAGAGACTGCTGGCTTCTGAGCTCATCTCATTTTTATTGTATTTTAACTGTTCTGGAAATGGAAAAAACATTTACATATTTCAATCTGAATGGTACTGGAGTAAAAAGCAATGTTCACAGCAGGGTTGTAACATATTGTTGATGGCTACAGTTTTATTCTGGAGCTCCAGATTACTCCATCGTACAAAAGCACACACATTTCACAGAACTACTGCATTATTCCAACAAAATTGTTTTGGCAATGCTGGCATTGCAATATATATTTATTTCTTGGAGTTTTCATTTATTATTTATTTATTTGTCTTTTCATAAAACTAGAATATAGTAAAGGAAATATTTACTAAAATAATAGTATTTTAAAGCAAAAATATTAGAAAAGCT
>OMLM01004212.1:28004-41747 GCA_900302695.1 Helostoma temminkii | reverse complement strand
AAGTCTGTTAGAAAGAATTTAGTTTCTGCAAAAATGAAATCAGAGGAACACTTTATATTTTTATAGACTATGTAACTTTTAGTGAAAAAGTATGTAATACAAATCAGCTTTAATAAGCCATAATCAAATGAAACCAGACTTTGGCCTGAAAACTACTTTGATTCAAGCATGTAACAGCCTAAGGGACCTATTTCTCCCTAAGATTGATGGTGATTAAAATACTATGTTGCTGAGGATGGGCAAAGTGGACCCAAAGTTATGTCTCCAGGGGCCATGGAACAGTGGTATCAGCAGGTCCAAACTACACAAAACAAACATGAAAACATGATGTGAGTCCACAGCAAACAAAGTGGTGTTTTGAGCTAATTGGTAACATCTGTTAATCAGCAGTAAACACAAGGAACAACTGAGGCCATTAGTTTTGCAGGTATTTGGTCAAATCTTTGACATACTGATGGTTCCAGGTAAAAAAAGTGCAAGATAATTTATTTTATAGAGACTAGAATGTTCCAAATCCCATAAAAAATCATTCTTTACTTAGGATGGATTACAGACAGTTTACCCTGTAATCATAAATATCTATCTCATTATGGCCTTAGAGGGAAGAATGAATGTTTATAGCAATAGTTATTTCATTTTATTGTCAACCTCAGACTGTTTCAGGACAACAGACATATTCTTATATTATTTTTTTGAATCTGCTTAAAGATAAACTAGCTAGACCATTCTGATTTCTAAAAATACATGATGGTTGCAAAGGTTTTTAAACTCTGCTTTATTCTGTAGTTCATCCTGTGCCTTTGTGTACATATCCATTTCTGACTAAGGAGGATACATAGCAATTGTTAACTAATACTAGCAGTGCTTTTTCAGGTTATTATTGTAACCACCCTAGATCAAATTTAACCCTGCTCTCATTGAAGTAAGTGATGTAATACTGTACTTTTAAGATTAAATTCAGCATCATCATTAAGGCTAGGTGTCGGTCACACTGACACAGACAGATTCTGACGTCTGCCTAAATAAATTACGTTCTTTTTCCACTGTGACATAATGGCAGCTTTGTTGACAAAGTCACTGTTTTACATGGAATAGGGTACAGTGTATCCTGACAGCCCCAGTGCCTGGCACCTTTTTATATCGCAGCATATGAGTGTCATTATTTTAAATATATATTTATTCACTTTCAGCTTTGTCATTCTGACCCATTTGTTGCAGGAAGCACCACAACAAATGAACGTAGTAATTTAGCAAAGTCACCACTGCCTATCTCTTTTAACTTAACTGTTTTTAGTTTTTGGTGTTGTGTAATCAACCACTGCCTCTTTCAGTGGAGTCAATACAGTCCATTACTTGCACATACGTAAATTATGAAATGTCTGAGACTGAAATATTTGTGGATGTTAGACCTTGTGTTTAAGATAAATTATTTGTTTATGGTATGTTACCACAGATTGACAGCATACTTTATATACATCTGCTTAGTACCTTTGTTTGTGCAAGCATAATATGAATCTTCTGAACCTCATTAGTCTAGTCGCACGTCAGTGGTACTCAATGGTGCAAAGGGCAGACAATGCACAATCACGGGCTTAACAGAATCTTAATTAGCACAAGGATGACAGATTTGGTGTGCCACCCTAAGATTTTCACTGGCTCCACCTGACCACCCCTGTGAAAAATTTCTGGGAGCGCCACTGGTGGTACTAGGCCATCTGTGCGGAGGATAAATGTACAAGGACTTCTTATTCAAAAATTGCATCCATGTTTAACTGTAAAGATATGAGTTAATAGGTAGTGTGAAAATATGGTACAAAATATGAAAAAAAGAAACATGACACACAAGCACTTGTGAGACACTTTTGTGAATGAAGTTTTTTCATTATATTTTTAAAAAATGATTTGCAGACAGCAGAAGGCATGACCAACCTTTTTTTCTCTGAACATCAGAAATTGAAATCATGTTGAATGTAAAATGTTCCTTGAAAGAAAACGGCATTTGGATAGTTTGTTTTGAAAGAATTTATACATTTATTTTCAAACAGGGTTTGTACGTTTCCTCGAGGGCTACTACATTGTGTTGATCACCAAACACAGAAAGATGGCTGACATCGGTGGCCACTCCATCTACAAGATTGAAGACACAAGCATGATCTACATCCCCAATGATTCAGTCAGAGTTACACACCCTGATGAAGCAAGGTACTGCCTCATACTCTCTCATACTTCCCTTTCTAGATTTGTGGATGCCATTTAAAATTTCATATCTCATGTAGCACATTGAGATACAGTTGTTGTTCAGCAACAACATTTAACCACTGACAGTTTAAATGATAACATTGATTAACTTGGGATACTTTAAGCAGTAAGTGAACATTTAATGTGTTTTATTTAACTTTGTAACAGTGTATTTTTGAACATAAGTCTGAATAGTCTTCAGGGGAAACCCATTTGTATTTATAATGCATGACAAATCTAGAATTCTGGTCAGGACGTCACAATAATTAACAGTATCTTATGTTAATATAAGGATAATACATTAATTAATGCCACAATTATTATGACTTATCAGTAATCAGTGATGTTTGTGTTGTCTATCTATCTATATACTGACTGACTGACTGACTGACTTACTTACTTACTTACTTACTTACCTACTTGTTTCAGTGGAGTCCATATAGTCCATTACATGCTAGATATTTATTTAGTTAATGTTGCAGCCTGTTACTGCAATTTCTTATTAACATATAGTCAGTGCTCCATAAATGAAAACAAAATTTTAGAAGTGTCCGTAAATGTATTAAAAATGAAAAACTGAAATGTCATCTTGTACACAAAATTCAGACCGTTTGCAACAACACTTTCATTTTTTAATTTAGCTCAGACACCTGCCATTTCTCTTTATAGTTGCTGAGATGTTTCTACACCTTGATTGGAATCCACCTGTGATAAACTAAATTGATTGGACATGATTTGGAAAGGCACACACTTCTCTATAGAAGGTCTCACAGCTAACAATGCATACTGTCTCAGAGCAAGAGCCATGATGTCAAAGGAAATGCCTGAGGCGCTCAGAGACAGGATTATAGGAAAGCTACAAAAATTTCTGCTTTACTGAAGGTTGCCAAGAGCACAGTGGCCTCCATAATTCTCAAATGGAAGGACTCGCAGCAGGGACTAGGAGACTGGTCAGGGTTAGGGGAAAGCTGAATGAAGCAAAGTACAGAGGTATCATCAATGAAAACCTGTTCCACAGCACTCAGGACCTCAGACTGGGCCGAAGGTTCATGTGCCAACATGACAATGCTCCTAAGCGCACAGCTAAGACGACATATGAGTCGCTTACAGGCAACTCTGTAAAATGGCCTAGAATGGCCCAGCCAGAGAACTGACCTAAACCCTATTGAACATCTCTAGACACCTTAAAATGGCTGTCCACTGACTGTCCCCATCCAAGCTGTACTAAGCTTGAGAAGATTTTCAAAGATGAATGGCAGAAAATCTAAACAATTCAGGTGTCATACCCAAAACAACTTGAGGCTGTAATTGCTGCCAAAGGTGCTTTAAAGTCCTGAGCAAAGGGTCTGAATACTTTTTATTTTTAATACATTTACACACACACATAACATAAAATGATGTTTTTACTTTGTCATTATGGGGCACCAAGTGTAGATTAATGAGAAAAAAAATGAAATTGAACTACTGTAGAATCAGGCAGCAACATAGCAAAATTGAAAAGAATGAATGGGGGCTGAATACTTTCTGAACCCACAACTTTTTGATGTAAGCTTGGTTGACTGAGTTTTCCTCCTAGATATGTGCGGATCTTTCAGAACATGGACCTCTCCAGCAATTTCTACTTCAGGTAACACAATATCAAAAACAGAAACACTTTTAAAGCTACAGTGTCATATATGTTTTGACTGTCACATTTGTAGCACTGTTTATTTATATTATCTCATGAACAGATTTCAGTGAACTTTGATGCTATGACATCTGCCTAGGAAAAATTGCTTTATGATGCACATACTCCTTTTAAATCGTAAAACATTACAGTATGATGTGGGAAATATTTGAATTCTGTCACATGTATCCACCTTTGTCTTTGCACGTCTGTTCACTATGTGCATAAAGCAGATCAGAGGAATCCATTTTTTTCTCCACTGTTAAATACACATTTCAGCCGTACAGCATGGTGCAGTTGTTTTTAATTTTATCTCTGTGCTTTGACCACAAACTGTACAGGCTGTACTTGTTTAAGTAACACTAACGTTGTACCCTGCAGCTACAGCTATGACCTGAGCCACTCGCTGCAGTACAACCTGACTTTACTGCAGAGGCCTTATGACCTGTGGTCATCAGAAGCTTCCTCTGCTGAGGAAGAAGTACACACACAGAGCAAACAGGACAGCTTTGACATCTTTGAAGATGAGGGTTTGCCTACTCAAGGTGAGTGGAAATAAAGAGCCCCTTGTATTCCTTTTGTTTGTTCAACTGGCTGGAGAAAACCTTGGAAGACCACTCTGAAGGAGAGACACAGAGAATGAGACAAGAGACACATTTTAAAAGGAAAGAGGTAGTGGCCTAGCAACCTTGGTATGAAATAAAGTGAGGTAGGAAGAGACAGGAGAACGTGAGTTATTGTGTCCAGAGTTTTTGTTGAAATTCTATAAATATACAGTGGAGGTGAATTGGCTGACAAAGACGGAGAGTGGGAACTACAAAACAAGTAAAGTTGAGGAAAAGAAGGTTCATAGTTTTCAGACTGGCTGGAAATATGTAGAACATATTAAAGAGTTTGAATACCCTCGTGTCCTATTAGCCAGTTATTTTTGCTCTGTTGCTGCTGTTCAATAAGGCTGGTTCACAACAGGTTTGATACCATCTCTACATATTAGAGTAGGATAAGTTTTGTAGGATATTTCTACTTAAAAAATACACATACTATATTTGTACTATAACTTTAATACATTGTAACCAAATATGCAGATTTTTTACTGTGTTTAGTTTTAAGAAATTAAATAAATGTCATCTTCTTATTTGTTGCCATTAATGCACAATAATAAAGTGTTACATCACTAATGTTTGCTGCAGTCAGAAGCTTCAGTTCTACTCTGCTACCAGTTTGCCTTGCTTTGTTGAAATGCAACTGAAAATAGCTTGGCTTGTTTTGACCGATGTTTTGTCATTTAGAACATGTAGTGTAATACGATCACATAGGATTAATCAACTTAATTCATCAGTTTCTAAATATACACTTTTTCCACAGCCTGTGTCACCTCAGCTAGTCTTCTTTTTCCATTTGTTGCTTTCTGACGAATAATTTGCACTGATCTCAGTGTAGTGATCCACAGGTTTTATGTGTTCCTTTCCTTCCACTACAGTGGTTTATGGCCTCCGGAACGAGCCGTACTACAAGTACGTGTGGAATGGGAAGCTTCTGGAGCGAGTCAAGGACATAGTGCACCACGACTGGCTCTTGTACATAATCCATGGCTTTTGTGGCCAGTCAAGTATCCTTTAAGCACTGTCAACTGTGTTAACGTTGGGTCTTTTTTTGTCCTGTGTTCTGTTTTAAACACTATAACTGTACATACAGTACATACATAAGTAATTATTATTATTTAAATTAATCATTTGTCTGCCTCAGTGTGCACACACTAGTGGGAGACATGTCTGTATCTCTGTGAATTCCCTCCTTTGTCAGCATTCCCCCTCTTAGCATCACTTGCTGAACTGAGTCTGACCTCCATCAAAGCACGTGGAGTACACTGTGAAAAAGGCTGTGTGATTCACCAGCAATCTGCATATGCAATTTGTGTTTTTAGGGCCTTAGCAAACAAGTCTGACAGCCATTAATCAGTGGTTATAGCTGTAGTCGTATGTAAACACTGTCACTTGCATAATCACTCCATCTGTTTTCTACAGTGATAAAGCAGCAAAATTGTGCATATTTAATCAGATGACATACATGGCAAGTCAGCTCTTGTGTTATGTACATGTATACACACATTTTGTATGTCTTTTATTTCAGTGCACTACAGTTGCATTCGTTTAGCACTTTTGACTCGACATAAACTGCATACCAGGGATTTGTATTATAGATACAACATGAATAATTTCCTCTGGCTTTTTACTGAGCTTTTTGTAGTATTGATGCATAGGTTACTGTTGCAGAGGGGCTTTGGGCTCGGCTGGAGCTGAATAAACAGTTTGATTTATTATGGTAAAAGTCTGCCTTAGGTTACCTAAACTAAAGATTTTAATCTTTTTTTCATCATTTTCCCATTAGTTTGAGTTTTTGCATTCAAAAGAAGTATATTTTAATTAATTAGTATTTTAATGCTAGCTTTTGTATTGCTCTCTTACCTAATGCCTGTATGTTGAACAATAAATCCTAGCAAGTAGCCGAGATAGTGTGCACTATACACTGTCACCTCTTATCAGGCAGCTTGCTGCCACAGAGACATTGTGTGGGCGATGTGAGTTGAGACGATTGCTGGAAACAGTTTGGCCTTCAGTTTTTTCTAAGAGCATGAGAGAGTCAATGGGGCAATAAGAGGAGATGGAGAGGAGGGAAATATTGAAATTTGTTGCTGATGAGGAGACCAAGAACAACACATTTTTGAAAGGAAGCAATAAGGGACTGTTGGCAAAGAAATACATTGGATTCATTTAAATGTTATGTACAGAAACATATTAATTAATTCTATGATTAATTAATTTTTTGTTTTACATAACTTGGCACATAAAGAATTTCAAATGGCTTCCTCATTTGAAAGGCTATAGCCACAACCTGTCCTGTTTCCTCAATTATATCACTTATGACTTACACCTTTACGGTCAGTTTACTAGCTACAATTAGCCGTTAGCTGAACACTGACAGTTTCTGTGTACAGTGGCATGCCTCTCTCTCTATCTGCACAACTCCACACCCTGTCTAGGCCTGATTCCTCTGGCATGGTCTGTAGCAGTAATGTGAAGTGACGACGTTAAGAGTTTAGTGATTCAAAGTTTATACACATGTCTAACGTTGTTTCTTGAGGATGTGTGCACTGTTTTTTGATGAAGAAACAGTCGTAATGATAGCAGCTAAGCTTACGTTGCAGCACAGTCAGTGTGTGTCTGCAGCAGGGTTCTCTGTGACAGTTCTTCTGTGTGTTGGAAGTCAGAGCTTGTGTTTGGACTTGCTGTTTTTTTAAAAGTTTCGCTAGATGGCAGAGTTGTAGGCAGGAGGAAATAAACAAAACACAATTAACTAAAAGTCTGTTTTCATTTACACTCAATTTGTGCGTGTGAAAAATATTAGTTATTGCAGCTGAAAATATTTGATGTTAGACTGAATTAAGTGGAATTAATGAAAATTAACAAATGAGGGCCAGTACAAGCATGCAGTTTGTTTAAAAGGTAATAGAGGATTACAAAAATATTCTCAACTAAGAACACTGAATGTGAATATGTGAATATGTCTGTATTGTGTAATGCTGTAAATGTGGTTCCTCCTTGACCTGCCAACTACAGAGCTTCTGATCTACGGCCGCCCTGTTCACATCACCCTCATTGCCAGACGCTCCAGTAAATTTGCCGGGACTCGCTTCCTCAAAAGAGGAGCCAACTGTGAGGTACAGCGGTTGCCGAGGCAACAGGGAAGAATAGATAGTGGAGGCAGGACTGAGGGCCTCTGTGATGATTGAGATGACTCAGGATGATCACGGGGGGTTAATTTGACCCGCTTCATCTTCCTTGATATGCACGAATGCATTGTGTGGGTGTGTGGTGGAAGGAGGGAGGAGATGCAAACATACTTTTTCCATTTTTTGTTTGGACTACTACACTAAGTAATTAGACACAGTTTTCACAATTTCCTGCTGTTTTGCACATTACCAGATGAAATATTTTTATACCTTGCCCTAGTTTTTCACTATAGCTCATAGTTTGATATCCCCTTTCACATAGACATTTGACCTAAAAAGCACAGGTATAATTAAAATCCTTGATGCTGTGTTACATTAAAGCCTCATCAGTGAGCCAGCATGCAAACTAGATGGAGTGCAGCCCTTATTAATAGTATCTCCAGCTGTGTTTTGTTTGACATCAAAATATCTGCCATGAATAAGGCCAATGAGCTAAAAGACATTGATTTGCTCAGTGAAATATCTTATTTACTCTGAGGTTCAAAATTCATTCTTGATTTGGCTGAATTTTTCATGTAGATGTTGAAGTGCTTTTGGAGATTTTCTGTGGTTATCGTGTCTATCTGTCGAAGATGATGCGATATGACTGAAAGCTCTGGAACAGTGAATGATATAAATTAACCACTAACTGTATTTACTGTATAGACAGTGGTATGATTCCAGGCTCCTCCTGACATATATTAAAGCGTCTTTGGGCAAGACACCAAACCTGAAGATTCCCCTGTTGGGTCAGACCAGCTACACAATAGCTCTGCCATTGGTGTGTGTGTGTGTGTGTGTGTTGTGGGGGCGAATGGGTGAATGAGAAGCTGTTTAAAAACGGTTTGAGTAACACTAAAGTGAAATATAAGTGCAGTCCATTAACTTGTGTCACTGGATTTTCAGCAGAAGATGGACATAATTGAGAGTCAGATTCAGTATAGATTCAGTATAGTACTGAAGAATGGAAATTGTAACACGTCAAAATATGAAGATGTCAAAAATTACGAAGATTATATGATATGAGCTACGATACGGACCTAGTGGTGAATGTGCTTCAGCAACCTGCTTGCTTTTTGTTCTTTGGTTTCCAGGGAGATGTGGCCAATGAGGTTGAGACGGAGCAGATTGTCCACGACGCCTCAGTTATGTCTTTCACAGCAGGAAGTTACTCCTCGTACGTCCAGCTGCGAGGTTCAGTCCCACTCTACTGGTCCCAGGACATTTCCACCATGATGCCAAAACCCCCGATACGATGTAAGACTACTTTGTACATCAACAGCCCCTTTGCTGTCCAGTGTTAGAAAATGATCATAGTATTAATCTAGTAGCTGTCCAAGACCAGAAATAACCTTAACCCAAATAACCTAAATATTAGCAGAAAAAAACATTCAAATAAAAGAGTGACTTCATACAAGGCTGTTCTTCTCAACTCCTGGCATAAAAATATAAAAATGAAAAGGTTCTAGGTGAAGACAGGACACCCCCTCTTGGTTTTAATCTTTGTATCCAATCTTCCATCTCATAATGAGTGGGATAAAAACACAAAACCAGGTCCAAAGGGAGGTGTTCAGGTCCCTGAGACTGATGACACTGGAGACTGCTGTGTGTGTGTTTTTGTGTGTGCATACACAGTAAGACACTGGTGCTTGCATGTGTACAATGGCAGTATTAAATCATAATCTTTCCCACCCAGTTTGCCCTTTAATTCATCCTTGGATGACATTTACCTGAGTGAGAGAGATACTGAGTGTGTCCCTAAGATCCCTCTGTGTATCAGCTCACCTCATCATCCTGCCCCCACTTTGATCCTTAAAGACAGTCCTTATCTGACATTTCCCAAATGTTGCCCAATTTGCACCACTGACTTATCTTTGTCTGTGTGTATATAGCTTGTGATAGTTTGTCCTTCACATGGACATACTTTCTCTTTGATATTATATTTTACCTCAGCTGAAGATCTAAATCTAAATGTGTCAGTCACTACTCCTTAAATAAAACAGCAGAATCGTTCATTTAAGGTTTGGCTTTCTATCAGGAGTCTGTAGGAGTGAGTTTTTTTAGTGATATTCTGTTCTAGATTTCAACATGTCCTTCTCTATGTCGAAGCAGTGCTGTATTTCTACAATTTATAAAATAGCTTTATTTACTTTCTTGCTGAGACATGGATAAGGTTTATACCACTGAAATGTCTGTAGCTTATAGACATACTTTATAATCCATTACACGACTAGCTGTCTCCCTGTCTTCTCCAGTGCTGTTTTCAAAAAGCGTTGACTACTATTAAACTGACATGAACCTTAAAAACTAGGTTCATCTTAGATTACACAAACAAATCAAGCAATGGTGTTGTTATATTTATTTAATTTTAATGTGGGCAGTATTCAATTGTATCTGTTTGATGTAAGTAGTGTAGGTCAGCAACGTGGCTATGAGACACTTCCAAGTCAAGTCATATATATACACAAAACTATCAAGTGAGGAAGGTTTTGATGTGATTTGATTGCTGCCTAAATGTGCAAAGGGTAACCTCTGGAATAAGACGTGACAATTTTCTGTACAGACTGTGCAGTGTACACTGTGGGACAGTAAAAAACTATGCAATTATGATCTGAGAGAACCAGGTCAACAAGAGATGAAACACTTGACCATTAAAAATGATCAGGTCCAGACTGTGCCCCTTAGTTTTGAGGTGGCTTTTTGATTTGTTGTCTAAAGTCCATACAGATACAGACACCAACAAATTTAAGAACTCACTCACCTTAGTGTCTGCTTCATTATCAACATAGATATAAAAATCACCAGTTCAAAAACACCTGTCATATTTACAGTGAATACATCAAAAAAGATCAGAATCCATTAAAAAATAAAGATTGATTGTGTTTTGGAGGTCTGCAAATTGTAAAGGCTAGAAATGATGGTTTATATATTATAAACACGCCATTATATTCAAAACAGAGTATGTTCCAGGATTGACATTTCGGCCCTTACGTGATTCTGAGTAAATAGTTGCCCTCCCACTCCTCTTCTCCTCTGGATTTTGAACACTGCATTCAAAACAGATTCATCCATATCACACTGTGGATCACAAAGGCCATGACTGACAAAATTTGTTATTACATAAGTGTACAATAACAGCTTTATCAGGCATCATCTCTTTATGATGGCATAAACTTTAATTTCCACAAAGAGAGGTGGACTGTGCAAAATGCAGAGTTTGTTACGTGCTCGAGCTTAGGTTTGTGTTGTCAATTTTGACATACTGCAAGCGACTGACTGTGATGAACTCTGCAACGGTCTGACCTATTTCTTCTAATTTATCTTTTGGCTGCTTTGCTGGTCCATTTTGACTGCAAGCTGCAGGTTTAGGACTTAGTATGAGTATCATTAAACATGATATTAAAAGAATAAACAGTAAAACAACAATTGAAGTGAACACACTAAACAGTGAACAATAGGCCAGATAAGAGGTGGTGCTCAGAAGTTTTGTAGTTCAGTGTTTGGTGTGTGACACAATGCTGTTTTATTGGCTTTATGAAATAGGCCTGATTTCATTAAAATACATTTTTAATAGATATTTAGATAGAGATTTTTGGAAAGATATTTTTCTTCATTTTAGTAAAGAAGGCTGAGTTTGACAGCCTTGACCGAAGATTTATTACTATTTATTAAAATAAAATATGCTTAAAATATGAAATATTAATGAGTTTGACTTCTCTTTCAGTGGACCAAGCTGACCCATACGCCTACGTAGCTGCCCTGCACTTTGACCAGATGCTACAGCGGTTTGGCTCACCTATCATCATCCTCAACCTTGTCAAGGTAGCGCACACGCACTAAATATTTTTTAGGTTATAATTTTTGCTGTGGCAAGTCATATACTATAAGACATCCCATAAAAAACAATAAAAGTAAAAGGGTTAACTGGCATTTTTAAGATTTACCCTCAACCGAGGTCAACAATGAGAACCGGTTCCTACACTAATAATGTGCAACCTGATAAGGAGACGAGAAGAAGGGATGCAGTACTGGTGGTCTCATATATAGTGTGACTGATTTTACTTTTCATTTTAGGGTTTAAAAGAAAAATTCCTTGTATGTGTGAGCATACTTGGCAAAAAAGCACATAAAGCTCTGATTCTGATTACATCTAACTTGTATTTACTCACTTACTGTCCTACTGAATGTGTGAATCCTATCTATTTTGTTTAAATGTTACAGTGCACTAGCCTAAATCACCTTAATAAAATGTGTGAATACTGGGATTTGGTTCACAGGAGACTCTCTTCCTCTTTTTAGGGTTATTTAAACTGCATTTTTGTGAGATGTTGATGCGGATTGTTCATGTGAATTATTTCCAGTCTGCGCAATCATTCATCAGGTGGTTATCTAATAAGGGTGTGATTGTGTAATTTCCCAAGCACTCGATTTATATTGGGAGTTAGTTGTTGCTGTGGAGACTTGAATAGTCACTATATTTTCCTGGTTGTTGGTGATTGCTAGCAGTTGAAATGCTACCTTAAAAATCCTCCATCTGAATTACCTTGAAAACACACAGCAACAATGAAAGGGAAGACTCACACACAATCGCAAAGACATACGTGGCTTTTACTGCAATCTCCCTTCACATTATGTTGTGGTAAAGTAAGCATCAGTTATCACTGCTGTCGTATGAAAGTAATCATAATAAAAATAAACAAATAAAGTCCAAAAATTGTAACGACGAAGCTTTGATACAAACATGTTAATGCCATGTTAAAAAAATACACAATCATGTAAGCAAAAAGGTTGCATTTGTTACTTATGCAAATTTTATGCTGTCCTGATGCTTGTGTGCAATATTACATTGTTTTGTCTGAGCCGGCGCTCTTAGTAGTAGTGTTTGTATTGCCCTTTCCCTATACACACACAGATAGACACACTTGGGCATGCAGCCATACACTCTGTAGCTTGGGTTTCATGCTCACGTTGTCACTCACAAGGGAGCCGTGAGATGAGAGACCAATCATCGTCCTCAGAGGTTCGCACAAGTCGCAGCCATGTGATATTTGCAGACTGTGGGGAGTAAGGGAGGGGACCCCTGGCTAATACACTACATCCTCTCTCTTATCCCAGTGAGACAGAAAAACGATTTGGCAATTAACCATAAAATCGTGACAGTCCATCTCGCCACGGTGGCGGCTGGGGTCATGTTAACTCAGGTTTGGGTGCATGGTTTTGTCATGGGTTGGTACATGTTTCTGAGTGTGTATGTTAACACTGAAAGACAGAGAGAGTGCACATGGCCAAGCATGTGAATCATTTTTTCCAACCAGCTAACTTGGTCCAGTAGTTCTGCGGGAGATAACTTTTACCCACACATTTAGTAATAAACTTAATGTATTAAATGTAATAAAAGTATTAACTTGAGTTTTAACAGGTTAATGTCTAAAAAAATAAATACATAAACAAAAAATGAGAGATTAATTTCCTAAATGGCAGGAAACACCAAACATCAGAAAATTACAGACAAAAGAAAAGTGACATAAATACGAGAAAACCATAAAACAAGTCATTAAACTCATCCTTTTATTGAATTTAACTATGTATATTAAAATAATTATAGAGCTAATTTCCATTCATTTAAATGTCCATGACCTGCCTTGTCCTGTATGAATGTGTGAATGTTCATTCATTTATAATTTGATCACACCTACAACCATAATTATCACTATGCCATTTGTATGGGGGTTATATCTGTGAACAGGACGTGTGCTTTTATAAGTATGTCTGCACGTGTAGCACACATTCTGTTCTCTGTCTGTGTCTAGAAAGTTGAGTGTGTGTGTGGACGAGTGCTAGACTGCATGACACATTCTACTTAGGTGAGGAAATGCAGTGGTTGGCCGGTTGCTCTGTTACTGCAGGATGTGTGATGAGCTGCTAAATGATGCATCCAAGCTGATTAACACCCAGGGTGGTCAGCCAAAAGGTGCAGTGAGGGGCACAAGAGTACACAGAGGTAGTACTTGGACAATGTAGCAAGAACTCACAAAGAAAGTAAAAGTTTATTATTATTATTATTATTATA
>OMLM01004212.1:3035-24123 GCA_900302695.1 Helostoma temminkii | reverse complement strand
GAGATTTCTCTCTCTGTCTTGTCACATCTCCATTAGTTTCTTTATCCAGTCATACCCTCAGGTTACCGTGTGTGTGTGTGTGTGTGTGTGTGTGTGTGTGTGTGTGTGCACAAACATGTAAAGATCAAAAATCACGTTTGTAAATGTTCTAACTATATATAACAAAGTGAACATGCCTATCACATGCCTATTTGTCCATACACTTATGTGTGTTTTAATGTTTACTACATCTGTGTGTACTTCAGGTTGTTTGAAGAGCTGTATGAGGACCATGGAGACACTCTGTCACTGCAGTATGGTGGTTCCCAGCTGGTCCACCGGGTCAAGACCTACAGAAAGATCGCCCCTTGGACTCAACACTCCAAAGACATCATGCAGACACTGTCGCGATACTACAGCAATGCTTTCTCAGGTGTGCGTTAGGCAGACACATAAAATGTTTGATGAGCTTCTCTTACACACAGTATTCCTGCATCAATACAATTAAGAACGGTATAAAAAAATAAACACACACAACAGATATTTACATGAAAAACGGTGCTATAATGCACTCTGTAGTGATCGCTTTATGGGTGCTGGTGTAGGGTTATTTCAGTTTGACACAATATGTTGCATATGCATGAAAACCTGAGTGACTCAGACTGTTAGCTTTGACATAATAAGCTTTTACAACATGTGCAGCATGTAGCTTAATTGACAGGTAACCAGAGCTTTGTTCAGTTTTGTAACACTGATTGTTATTACTGCAGATTTGCAACGCTGATTGTTTGCTGCTTCTCCAGAAATACTAGTTATAATTTTGGTTAGAAGTGGAAAAGTTAAGTAGCACATCATACACACTGAACTCTTCAACATCATACTACAAGACAAATAAAATCTTACCAATTTCACAGCTAAAGCTAAAGATATACTGTCTAGCATACCAAGTTCAAGAAGAAGCTTTATTGTCATTCCAACCACATATAGCTGACGCGGTACATAGTGAAATGAGACAACGTTTCTCCAGAACCTTGGAGGATACTGTGATAAAACATGGTTCTTGAAGCTATTTTGATGACATTTGCTCTGTTTTAATTTTATTGTTAACTGCTGTTATATTTGTTAAGTGTTGTAACTTTTGAGAACATTTGATTTGCGATAGTATTTTCTGGAGACAGTTTTAAATTGGCTGATGTTTTTACATTTCTTCTAAATTACAATCAATCTAATTTTGAATCCATACCTCATAAAGTGGCTTTGCTGTGCCTGCAATTCAGTTTTCTAATAATTTCAAATGACGCCCTAGTGTATAGTTAGTGTTTTCCCGAAACACTCTGACAAATCTACTTCAAACTGCATTAGTAGACCCAGGAATCAAGATGAAGGTGTATAGTGTAATAAGTTAGGAGTAATAGAGCTGTGCTACTTGACCTACAAAGCAATCTCTGTGTCTTTGCTTGAAATCATTTATTGGTTGAGAGCAGAACCAGGAAAGTATCAGATGTTTATTCAGACTGAAATGTCAGCTGACATTTCATATAGTTGTGTAACAAAATATTGAATATCACATTATTATGCTTTGTGATATTGTATAAATTTTCAAAATTGCTGTATGAGTTTTTAATTAACAGTTTACATGCAAAGATTTTTGGCAGACAGTGTTTCATTTTGCTGTGTGTAAACTAAATTGCAAAAAAAAAAAATTTCTAATAATCTAATAATCTTAAAAATTTCAATATATTGCCTTGCTTGCAGTATTGCAATATATTGCTGTATATTGATTGTTAGCCATTATGATGTGTCATATGTTGCCAGATTCTTGCCAATGCATAGCCCTATCGAGAAATCTGAGAAGAACTAGACAAATAAAACATTTTAAAACCCATTACTACCCAATTTACTTTTACATATTAAGTCCTCAAAAGTGAATGCTCAGTACCTTCTGGTACCTTTGGGAGGAAAAAAGTATTCCTTCTCTTATGGTAAATGACCTGGCGTGCGTTTTTAAAACTGTAAATACTGTGCACACCAACATACCCATTGAAGGTAGACAATCTTGAATGGTAGGAGCAAACTTCAGTGAAAAAGGGAGGAAAAGTGTTACTAGTTTTTAATGTGTGCATTTCATTTATTCAATACATCTTTTGAGATCTGGCTCTCTGTCGATGGCATCCGTTGCACATGTGTATTATGCTCACAGATCACTCCTATCTTGTGAAATATTGAATGAAGCCCAGGCTGAAAATTACCTAGAGAAAAGGCTTGGTAGCAGTCTGTAATTATCTGACGTGACTGTTGGAAGTTGCTTGCACGTGGCTTCCCAGTTGGAGGATGGATTAAATGGCACCAAACTAGACAACATGCAAAACACGTGCCACATGCTGAACACACAAACATTCACAGAGATTATCTTAACACATGCTCATAGCCAAACATTAGGACAGTTGTTGCTGGGATGATTCCTGTTACTATGGTCACAATGCACAGTTAAGTGACTTCGGCTTTACTTGTATTTCAGTAATTTGCAGCTTGGCAGTATTTGTTCTTAATTTTCTAAACATGAATTCCTGGTGAACTTTCCTTTTAGGGATTTCTGCCTTGATATTACGAAGAGGTGTAGACTGGCCGGTAGTGTATTTCTAAGTTTGTATTTCTATAACTAAGCCTATGAAAGATAATGTAGCTGAAAACATTGACGTTGGAAGCAATAATTGGACAGTCCAGTCAGTCCTTTTGGTGAACATCAATAGATGGAATTTAGGACTGCAGCTGCTAATTATTATTATGGGTGCCCAATATTTTCTTAATTAATCAATTTAAGAAAAATAAGAAATAATCACAAAACAATTTATTAGCTCAATTAGTGTATATTTTCCCAGGCTTCAAAAATCACACAGCCAGACCCTTATGTATCACAAATATTCGCAATTAAATTAAATGACATTAACATACAGTATTGTTTCATCGTCCTATTTAACTTTAGGAATACTGTCTTGTACATTTAGTATGCGTTGCATGTTTGTGTTTCACTATGCTGTTTGTCATCATGCTCCTCCAGATGCTGACAGACAGGATGCCATCAACTTGTTTCTCCAAGTCTTCCAGCCATCAGAGTCCCAGCCACATCTGTGGGAGCTGCCCACCGACTTCTACCTGCATCAGAGGAGCACCATGGCCCTCTGCCAAGACAGACGCAGGTAAAGTACATGCACATATATCTCTTATAAATGAAGCCTCTACTGTATTGTACATATATGCACAAATCAAAATAAGAACCTACTCAAAAACCAAACAAAATGCACATACTGTTGCTCGTAATGTTTACAGTGCGTTTTGTGTACTTGATTTTTTTTTGTGATTGAATTGCTTGGTGAGAAATCACTTATAGACGATTAGCTCCTGCACTGCTGTTTCTGAAGATGTTTTTTTTTTTAAGTGAAGGCAGTGCAAGACTTCCACATAGGCTTTTATGGGATTGGTTTGATTTTTATGGTTATTATAATTGATTGCTCTACTGATGGTCACCATCTCACATTTATACAGGGTTTGTATTCAGCTATTGCATCAAGGTCAGATGGTAATTCCTTTGATTATACATTTTAAGGCGGTTTTATGATATTTTCCTGCCCTACAAATTCCACTTTGTTTGTTTTGTCACTGTACAAATGATTTGCAGTGACTTCCGCACAGTTCTCTATACATTTTGACCCACAGTAAATGTGTCATTTGTTTGCATGTGTGTTGGAGTGTTCTAGTATTCACATTATTGCTTTTCGTTGTCTCCATGCTTACATAAAAGTAGACCCAGTTTTCTGCTACAGGCCAACTGGTTGCAGCCACAATAGACCAAGGTAGCACAACCATTATTCTAAGAAATTACCATGGCAGGAACTGAATTGCATTCAGCAGCCACACACTAAGCTTTTGCTCTCAAACTCCCCTAAGTAGCACATTTCACACTAAATAATAATCAGTGCATTCACTCAGATTGGCCTTATTGAATAAAAGGGTGATGTATTCAGGAGTTTTACAGTAGGTGGTCTAGGTAAACCAATTTTCATATCTAGGTTATGTGAAGTCCCAGAAGAGATGGGGCAGACTGCAGAATACACACCAGTCAGTAAAATAAGGGGAAAGTTTTCTGGAAGGTGTTAATACATTTGTGTGTCTCATCTGTTTTAGCTACACACAGTGGTGGTCAGGAGGAATCCTCTCCTCACTTCCTGTGGCCTACGATGAAGGTATCTCTTCAATGTGCAATTTCTGCATCGATATATGGAGCATCCATAATATCTCACACATCCTGTATATCTTATTTGCATTTTACATTTCATGTTTTATGAAAATATAAAAAAATATATTTAGTAAATAGAAGTACCATATGCTGGTAGTCATAAGCCGTTAAGTTATATAGTTTATTTGCCCCTAAAGGGTCAAAATTTAGAACAAGCAAGTTTGCAAACCTGACCAAACACTGTTCCCATTCATCCACAACAATTTGTAAGTCTCGTCATTTCTAAAGGAAAAAGCTGACAATAATCTCTCTTTTTTTCAAGGCCATATAAACAAAATATCATACTTTATGTAAATGATTAAGTCTTTTAAAACCTGTTTTTCCCTCTTTGCCTGTGTGGATGCAGTCCCCTGTGAGGACAACATGAAGAAGATCAAAGTGAAGAGAGTGAACCAATTCGATGAAAGTATTGACATCTACACAGAATTCTTTAAACCTTATGAACTCACCTTCTATGATGACGCATCGTGCATCGCCATGACCAACTCTGCAAGGTGTGTAACACCCATACAAAACCTTTTACACACAAGGCCCAGCAATCATATATAATGATGAGTGACATGAGAACCAAACTGGACTATAATGTACAATATTTGTGTCAAACAATGTCCCAGCTTTAGCTGTGGGAAAATGCTTAAAGCATGTGCATTCATTTACTTCATTTATTGAGAGGTGGAGAGTGTCAGCTAATGGGATTCCTTGTATTTCATGCTCATAAAGGGAATTTATGCCCAAGACGGTAGGAGTGGATCCAAGCCCATTTACTGTTCGCAAGCCAGAGGAAACTGGGAAATCAGTTCTGGGGTGAGTGCATCTAACTCAATATACTTGCTGTTCTTTGGAAGGTGTGTTTTTTTTGTTGTTGTTGTTTTTGTTTTTTTGTGGATGCGATAAATCACTGTCATTGTGCCCTAATCCATACAACTTCATTAGACACTGTGTTCTCAGGTAGCCATAAACAACATTCATTTTCTCCGTCTTTGTTTAGAACACTTAGGGTTCAATTCATCTACAATGAGCTATGTGGTGTGTATACAGTTATAAACTATTGAAAAATAGCTAAATGCACTCAAATGTCTTGTACTGCATAATTGTATTGCAAATTCACTGATTGTCAGCTTACTTCCTATGGTTCTAGTCTGGGCAGTACATGTAGAGCCTTCTTCAAATGTAAGCAAGGCCAATTTTTGTTTGCTGTACACTGAAGCCATTTGGGTTTAAGATAAAAAGATGAATATGAAATGAAAGTTCAGAATATCAGCATTTGTTTGCGGATATTTACATCTACACGTATTAAACAAAATAGAACATAGCACCTTGTTTATTAGATTTAAGTAAGCATAAGCACACAATTCAGGGATCACAATTCACCATTTGAAGAAGACTTCAGGAACAAAAATACAGATGTAAGATGATGATGATGAAGATGTAAACCCCTCATCAGCAGAAAGAATCAAAAAAACGGGTTGGAATTTGCATAAAATTACAGAGATGGGCCACAAAAGTATTGCAGCAAATGTTTTATAGGTTGATTTATAGTGTCTTTATTATTAATTGCTACCAGTGTGATGGAAGGGCCAAAGTGTGGGAGAGGAAAGCATCTCATGATAATAGCAGCAGGATGAATTCATAGGCGCACAGAAAAAAAATGTCTGCAAATTTTTTTCATAAGAGTGAAAAAGTGGAAGGTTTTAGACCAAACTGATCACCAGACTTAGCCTTCTTATTCCGACACTTTCAGAGGGAACTGTAAGTTTTATATTATTCAATATGTCTTAATTTGCTTGAAGTCAATGCCTGCCTGTTTCTGAAGAGTATAGTGATCTCTGTGTATATATGTGTGGATATCGGCAGCACTAAGAGCAGTAAGGAGGAGACGCTGCTCCAGAGGAAGACTGCGGCCAGCGCACCTCCTCCTCCCAGTGAGGAAGCCATCTCCAGTACATCAGAGGACGACTCGGAGGATGACCGCGACGATGATGGATCCGTGTCCCAGCGCTCCACCCCGATCAAACTGCTAACGGAGTCTGGAGAGAGCAGTCGCACACAGGAGGTATGAAAACACAAAGCATGTAAAAAAAACAGTGCCCCGAAACGGAAAAATAAGATTTGATATACAGTAAAATCATATTTAACACATAAACGGAAGAATTCAAATGACAAGTGAATCACAATTGTTGTCAATTGAAGCCTTATTGTTTAATGTGGTGCAGCCCATTAAATTAGCTCCTCTAATGATTCAATGACATTTAATCCCCTCAACGGACCTGAGGGAAATGTCATCACAGTTCAAGCTGAGTTTAAACCACCTGTTTGTATGTTGGGCGTGAAAAGCATTCTGCATTCCAATTTGAATATGTCACCCTGATTGTATTTTCTCCACTTCACCTCCTCCGAGTCTCCCACAAGAAATTATCTGTGTTTCTGTTTGCGTCAGACAGAAGAAGAGACGTCAACTTAACCCGTCTTCGTGACTGGAGTTTACAGAAAGGATGGTTTACATAATTTGAGTTTATGTTAATGTTAATGTTGGAGAATAAAATAAAAGGTGCCTTGTGCAATTATTCTTCCTCTCTTTGAAAAGGAATTATCATTGCTTACTCTACTTGCTGGTTGAAATGAATCCAAATGAATCCAATTTTGATGTTTTTTTTTCTGTTAAACCCCAAACTGAGATGTATAATAAAACAGATTACAATTAAAAAGGTACAAATAGCGTGCAGAAAACATCTCCCTTTAATTGTTGAGTAAATTGTGTGCAGGTGTAAACCTGCAAATACTATAGAATGGTGGTGAAATTTATTTTTCAGCCTTAGTTGCCTTCAGTTCTGATTATTTAATACATTGTACTGTATATAATCAAAAACAATCCTTCACAAGTTGGATCAGAATACGTACTTCGCTGGAATCTGGAAGTTTAGCATCTCTACTGTTAATTGGGTTTAAACAAAACTACATTGCTACTTAATACTTTGTCCAGTGTTATGTACACATTTAAACCACTCACACAGGAAACATGTTTTCCATCCTTGCTGCAGCTTCTCGGACAACGTAACAGGAACTTTGTCCTGTTATTGTAGTTACTTGCGAGGAGAGCATTGTAGCACGGTCTGACTTCTATGGCTTCATCCTCGATGGTGTGTATCTACAGAAGATTGTCTTTGCTTTGAGAACAATAGAGGGACATATTGTCAACATTTCTCATTTAATCTTCTCTTGAGTTTCCTGCAAAAGTTGATTTTTACGGTCTGGATCTGCTTCTGCAATATGAGGGATTATTTGTTTGCAAAATTTTCCTGTTGTTCTCATTGCACCCTCACACTAGTGTTGTTTTGCTCATAGTCTATAAATAATCTTGTTTGTCTTTGTCATGTTTGACTTTGTTTAGTTAGATTTATTTATTTGTTCGAAATTATTGGTCTCAGATTGTGAAAGATCTTTGCAGATGGTGTATGTATTCTTACATACTGACAGTTTAGTCAATATTTTCTCCTTTTGACAGCAAAAGCATGAGCCTTTGATATCATTGCTGAGACAAAGTTGTAGCATGGCAAATGGCAGTTTGTAGGAGAGACTCCTGCAACTTAAATGAGCTGTTCCCTGAAATTAATTGTTCTGCACTGCTCTACCCAGAATAATGTGATTTGGCCAGAGGCAGCAAAGCTACAGCAAGTGGAAAACTTTACTAATCTGGAATAACATTAAAGCTAGCTGTGACAAAGCTTCATGTTCTCAGTGACTAACTACAAACTTTAGCTGGTGTGATGTCACATAATAAAAAAACGTGTCTGCACATTTAATAAAAAATTAAACGTTGAAATTTCTCCTTCAGCAAAATATTCAGACCCTTTGGTGTGGCACAAATGATGGTGCAACAGGTGCATCCTAAAAACAAAATGGAAAAAATGGGTTTAAATCATGTGCAAATCCTTGCATTCTGTGTCAATTTACATTTTAAGAATCCCAAATCCTTTGGAAACCAGTTATTATTTTCATTTTGACATTTTGACCAGAAGGACCATAGTTCCATCAGTAATGTGATGATGTTCAGTTTTTATGGAATTCATATTTTAGAGAGGTGTTGATTCAACTTTATAATAATTTTGGAGCATGTAGTTTGTTGTTGAATTTTATTGCTTTGTACTGACAGTTTATTATATTCACACAATCAATGAGGCAAGGCAAAACAAATGAAACAATACATGACCACATGCTTCGAGTGGAAGTCTCGGGTAGTTCAAACTCAGTAGCTCATCAAACACAGTGATGCAGTTGACATTGAACAACTGTTACAGCCGACCTCGGTATCAAATAGTTAGTTTTAGAAATGTGAGTACCAGTTAAAATATCCATTGTTTACAGAGCATGAATACTATTAATCTTTGTGATCCCCTGACTTTTGCTCCAGCATCACCAGGTGTCCACCTATCAAATTCTGTTTAAGAGTTGTACTTTACCTCCATTCACCCTTCTCATATATATAGTCTATAATAACACCAAAAACCAGATTTTCAACAAAAAAAAAATAATTATGATTCCAATCAAATTTTTTCTCCAGTTTTACTCCTCTGATGTCGGTTGTGTTTATTGTTAACACTTAAGAACTGTGTCTCTCTTATCTCTCTGTACTTCAATTTAAGTTATATGCTGCAACTATTTCTTGACCAAACACAGTGACAACAACACATTGAGATTGATTTTCTCTATATAGTGGTTTTGGTACCACTAAGAGTGAAGTTCAGTAGTTAACCTTTGCATTAAAGAACCTTTTCTCACTATACAACCGAACTGCTTGTTTTACCTGCCAATAGGTAGTACTCTGTTGCTAGCATTCATCACATTGATGGATGATGAAGACTCTACAAATTAACTTTACTTTTATGTATCAAGATAAAGAAATTGATATATTTAACAGACCCATGTTTACATAATCCTTTTTCAAATGCTCAAATTCGACTTGATGTAAACTGAGCAAGGTCTCTGGACAAGACAAATTTAAATATGACCAATCTTGATCAGCTTGAGGCAAAGACCTTTCCTCGTGTTCCATCTATCTCTTTCCTCCTCCTGATTTATGATGTATTTTCCCTTAGCTTTCTCTGGTTTGTCTTCTCAAGACCTTGAGTAATGAGCTGGTCATGAATATTTCGGGCTTGACTGGTAGCTCACGTGTTGGGAGCGCACACTCACTCTCGTGCTTCTTCTGTTGCTGCCTCTGTGTCTGTCTATGAGAACTGATTGCCAGGGTGCCAGCACAACACAAAACTGTTGAAATATTTAAGCATCAGATCATTACTATGTTTGCCATGTAATTACATATACTCATTTCATATTCCACCTCAGTTTGGGCGTACGTGTGCCTGCATGAACATGGATAGATTTTCAATGCATCTGGGTGTATATACAAGCAAGTATCTTCACACAGTCGTCTGTGCTCGACTCACCACGTGTATGTGTGCATGCTGCAGTGTGTGTTTATGTGTTGCCATGTAATCATGGTCTGAACGAGACTGTGTATTTTTGTGAGACTGTGTGTGTGTGTGTGTGTCTGTGTGTGTTCACAGCTGCTGTTTCTTGGACGTGATCCTGGAACACCCTCATTTGTCCTCCCCTCCCTGCGGCTCATATCAATAAAAATACGGTGAAAATTAAAAGTGTTATGTCGGGCATTTTGCTAAAGTCAGAAAAGAGTAAACCATAACAATGACATAGCAGACTTCTTTAAGGCTTCTTTTGTGCGTGTTATTACATACCAAGCATCTCCCTTCCTAGTAGGTTTATAGAAGTAAGGTTACAGAACGCCTCAAGGTTTCATTATTTGTACAAGAAATATTAGCTTTTCCCTTTAAATGAAGAGCATTACATTTCTCTCAGGCTCAGCTGCTATGAAATTACCGATTATCTGCCAAGCAAACACTCATAAACACTATATAACACCATCCCTGCATTCTCACACCATGACACACGGCAAGATGAGCTGTTTACATGAAATTCTCGCCCTACCACCATCACGTGTGAACACAGAAATTAAGATGCAACAGACCAGACAGTGGTTTCGCTCTAATAGCTGCATGATGACGTGAACATCTCACCAACCTACAGATATGAGCAAGGTGATAGTCTGGGCCAAATGACACAATGCCCATTCAAACTGTTAAGAGTGGGGAATTCAGTCAAATGATAAAAATAATGGACCATGGACTGCTCATCTGGTGCACGTGTCCACTGCATGTTCTCTATCTTATTCTTAGCCAACAGGAATGTTTCTGCTCAATGTCTTCTTCAAGGTCTTCCTGTACACCATGGTTGTAATGTTTTGTTATTCCTTGTACATAATGGATAAAAAGCTCAAAAAGATACAAATATTTTGAGGGCAAAAATTTACTCTAAAAGGTTTTGTTGAATTGTACTATTGTAATATTTACATTTATATCATTACCTCAAAAACACTGTAAAGAACTGTTGATATAGTTATAGATAGATTTAGATATATTGTACAACTCTAGCCAGCATTTTTATTAGACTTAATGCATTTTGGAAAAACTTACCACCCTTAGCCACCAATAGATGTTGACTGTGAACAGTTACCTCTACAATATGTAATCATTATTTATTATGTTATTTATTTATTTATGTGTTCAGCTTTGTTGTGTCCTGTGGTTATAATTTGTATTTCATTTGTATTTGGTTTAAGATGATTAATCATTGTTAAATTTATTTTTTCAATTGCATTATCTGTTGAAGGTACTGTTTCATATATTGATCAGAGTAGTTGTAATTATAGACATACATATTATTTTCTGACTTGATTTTGCCACTGTGTAATTTTGACTAATGTTATTTCTGTTTTTAAATTTACTTTATTGTTTATTATTATTTTATTTTATTCGTCAAATAGGTTGTGATTACTTGATAATTTTACATTTTGTGCTCCTTTAATTCAAAGTATTGTTTTTCATTTTTGAATTAATTAATGCTATTAATTAGTGATACATAAGGGCTTATTCATTTTTTGTCCCTAAGAATTTCATGCACTTTTCCCACTGAGGTTAAGCAGTATCAAATCCATCAAGACCTTTCTAATCTGATCTCCTGTTTACTATGATTATTATATATCTATAAACACTGGACACCATGTGCAAAATCCCCAGGGGGGCATTGTCCCTGAACATGAAACCACCTCATCTAACCAACAATCAAATTACTTACAAAGTTGCTTAAATTACACTCCTTGGGCCATTCTAATCAGGAAATCAGTTGTAGAGAAGCATCTGAACTTGTTGACTCTAAAGGGTGTCCCTATATGTTATTAAGTCCTTTTGAAGTCATAAAACCTTTTTGTGTTTTCTCAGTTACATGTAAGTCTTTCCTATCTCACCTGTTCAGGAGATCCAGCAGCAGCAGACAGTTAAGGAGCCCTATGGACTCAATCTGGCTAAATTTCCTGCTGAAAATGATGTGCTCATTTATGAAAGGTAATGTACAGACTGGCACATACATAAAAATGTGCACTATTTCATATCACAATTAATGCACACACTTTATTGTGGTTGACAAATTTATAAACTGCTACATACATACACGTATATACAGTATAACATTTTTTTGTTTTCAATTGTAACATTGATAATAATGGCTTTATATAAAATAAATCACCATGTTGTTTCTTTAAGAATGTACCAAATAGGTCTTTTGGCTACACTTAATATTTTGGCTGCTCTTTGCACTTTGGTTAACAGTAACAGATTCTTAATGCCTAAAAGGAAAGAGCCTCATTTTCAGACTGCCTATGCCCAGTTATGTTGTCCTGAGTAAAATGTTTTCTTTTTGTCATTATTGACACTGAGTGAGGCAGAGAGGGGAAGAACAAGCAGTCGGTGCCAACAGCCCTCCTCCACACCCATTTTCCAAAAGGGACATTGCCAACTCTACCCTGCTGTGTACATGACACTTCTGACCTAACTACTCTTTGTCCACCTCTTTCTTCCATCACCCCCGAGTTTCACTTTCTCCCTCTTCCTTACATTTCATTCTGTCCTTTCTCTCTGTATCGTCCAAACCATGTTCATGAGCTGAATGGCCCTCCTCAGGCTCTGAAACTGAACACAACTGTCTGTTCTTTGGAAACAAACTGCACTTTTTATATTATTTGATAAAGCTTTAATAGCTTTTTTTTCCCCTCCCACACAGCTGTCCAAGAAGATAATGGGTCCACTGTATTTTGGTAGCTAGTATGTGTTCACATTTTTAAAAGAAAATATGTTCTTTCTCTTTCTTATGACCCTGCATCTTTTAACCTACTTTTGGGCAAAATGGAGGCAAAATTTGGGCAAAATTGCATTGGAGGGTATTCAGTCTTTACACATTTATTACATTGTAAATTAAATTTCAAATTGAAAAAATATGCGGCGTTTTTCCATTCCATTTAAATAATAAATAAAAATCATAAACTTAATTGATAAAAGTCATTCACTTCTGTTAATTCAGTTATCTGTAGAAAGCTCCTTGGATGTATTTACATTTGAGTCTTTTTGGTCTCCAGACACACACCTAAAATTGGGCAGTTCCTCCTGTCCTTCCTGGTAGGTTGTCTCAAGCTCCGTCTAATTGGACAGGGACTGTCTGTGAACTGCAGTTGTCAGATCTCCATACAAATCTTATGAGATTTTTCTCTGGGCTTTGGCTGGACCACTCAAGAACCATCAGGGACTTGTCCTGAGGCTTTTATGCTTTGTAATATAGTCATGCTTAAACATTGACCATCATACCAGTCCAGCCGTTATGCACTCTAGAGCTGATTTTCTGGAAGGACTTTTCTGTATTTACTGAAACAACTCCATAAGCCCACTGTTAATTTTGTCTCAGGAGACCACAAAACCTTTGACCTCATGCTCTTAAATGCCCTTAAACCTTAACAACCTGCCAAACCAGCTGTGGCTTCCATCTACCTACTCTATCATAAAGGCCTGAATTAATGAAGTGTTATGGAGATTCCTTTATCTGTGAGGTTCCCCCGTCTTTACATAAGACTTCTGAAGCTCTATTATAGTGACTGTTGGGTTTTTGGTCACCTCTTTTACCAAGGTCCTTCTTGTTTGTTTACTCAACCTTTGCTTTCTTGATGGCTTCAAGTTTTCTTTTTACAATTATTTTGGCCAGTACACTCGTCTATATTGAATACCTAAAGCTTCAGAAATACCAGATGTGTGAATAATTTTATTAAAAAATAAAATGCACGCTGACATGAGTTAAATACTTCACTAACATTTTGTATTCCTTAGCTTTGTGGTTCATCTGACTTACTAGCGGGCAGTTTAAAAGCATTATTGAATGTGGGCTGTTGACTTAAAACAATCCAAACTGCAGAGAAGAATGTTGTTCATATCCTCCCATTGTTGTGGCACATAATGAGAATGAAACTGCATTCATTATTAAAGATGGAAGTTGGAACAGCTCCAAGGATGTTAACTGCAGCTAGAGCTCCGCTAATTAATGCATTAATATTAAAAATCATAAGCAAGAGCCGGAGGGGAATTTTCAACCATTGCATATTGTTGTGTCTTTGTGAGAGAAAAATGACCCATGGGTAAATTTGAGATTTGATAATGATGAACATTAGACATCTCACCAGATATGTTCAGCTCATCAAATATTTGTGTGAAAGAGCAGACTATAGGAACCTGGAACTTTAAAGAGTCCTGTAGAGATCAACAACACTGTTACCCTATTACATTCGGTTAATTGCTCTTCACATGATGAAAACGGCAGCAGAGACAGAGACGAACACGTGTAGAGTATTGGTTTGTTTTGCAGGAATGTTTTTCATTGTGTGTGTGTGTGTGTGTGTTTTCAGGTTTGCTCATCTGGGCGAGAACCAGCACAAAGTGGAGAGAACTGAACACATAGAACTCGTAAACATCATCTGCTTGTGAGTAAAACATGTGATACATTAATCCAAACACAAACTCCAAACAATGTGTAGCCGTACTCTGTAATCCTCACTCACATAATGTTGAGTATTATGTGGTAAATATTGATTTTTAGTTATAATCCTTCTTAATACCTCTCAACTTTTCCAACAGCCTTAAGATAAGTGAACAGTTGCTCACCACAAGTTGCATCTGGGGAGATTTCTAGTTTGGCTATCTGTTGAATCACTTTCTGTACTGTATTTCATCAAGGTCTGTCTAAGCATCACTGCTTGCTGGGGCCGTGACCCAGGAGGTCACAGGCGGATTGTTTTTTTTTCCCTGAGCCAGATTCAGAATTGAACTACACGTGGATGGCAATGTGCAGCCATACAGACACATTAGCAGTTTCCCTCTTTGTCTTGCTCTCTTTTTTTGTAGCTTCAGCTCAGACACACAGACACTCACACACACTCACAGAAAGTATCTCAATGACAGGTTCCCCGTCAGGATTCCTCATAATGTGTGTATTTATAGTATGTATTCTTCTGAATTATTTATTCTTGTTCTATACATGTTTAATGTATGTTGTGCCACAAGGACTCAGACTAGTTTTTGATCATAAATCAAACAGATTTAATGCCGAGGATGAAGCAGAAGTTGCAGCAAGACTCAATGGAAGCCCATGTTAACTTTTCACCCTGATGCTTCTACTTCTTTTTTGCAGATAATTTTGCAGATAATTTACAATCACATATAAAAATCCAGCAGTGAAGAAATAATTTAGCACTTGGTCTCCACGTAATTTTGTTTCTGGCCTAACTTCAGGAAATATAGGCTTTAAACTGAGAGTCAGGGCTTTTAAACTCTTCTTCAGATGAGAGATGCTTGAAGGATGGAAAAAGGTGGAAGCAAAACAGACATTATCCACAGAGCCATCCTGCTAGAGTGGTGAAGAGTTACTTTCTCTATTTGAGGAAGTACTGCCGTTCTACTAGTTTGAAAGAGAAGATGTACATTAATAGCCTTTCTCATGGCTGTCCGTATGTCTTGTATTGGTAAACACATCATGCAGCCTAGACCAGACAGTAGTATTAAATGATAGGAGGTGATGATAAGATGGAAATTGATGACTCTTATTTTGTACATGCACATTTGCTCGAAGACAAAAAAAAATCTAATTTAGCACAGAGGTGGCAAACTTACATATTTCTCTGCAAGTGGAACCTCAGTTAGCAGTGAATCGCAACATCTTTTCATCTTTGTTCAGTTTGCATTTCTCCCTGTCTGCCTGTAGCTTCACCGTTCATCACTCAGTCCATCCATCAATCCATCCAACCATTGCTGCCATCCTCATGTTGGGTCCACAGGGTTTAGCAGGTGTGGCTGTTGTTGTGCAACAGTGCTATTCTAAGACACTGTTACAGCACCCCAAACGTGTTTTTACTGTTAGGAGCCCTTTTGTCTGTGACCTCCCTCTGTGTAGTTCCTCTGTTGGCCCATCAGGCATAGGCAAACCTGATTCGATATATGAATGCTGTGGCAGGTTGCTGTTGAGATTGCTGTTATCTACATTTCACATCCATTTCTGCAAGTGTGACACTTTAGGAAGGAAACATTCTTTACTCTGCAGTTCACATCACTTGGCATGTCAGCAGGCTGTAATTATTATCTAGGAGCTGCTGAGATCTTTGCAGATTCTCAGTGGTAGAGTCAGCAAGTAAACAAACAACACAACTGCACGCAGCATAATACACTCTCCGTTATACTGAAACATAATGTGCTATTTTACATTAGAAGATGCACTAAATGTGCATATTGTATGAAATGGGTTCATATATTGCTAAAACTGTAGCCTTTTATGTTTTTTTTATTATTATTCCAGGCATTATTCTCTCCCACACATGTTTATTGACATGAACTGCTCACCAGAGGCCATTCCACTCTCTCAGCTCTTATGTTTATAATGATTTCACCAGGGCACATTACAAATTATACTGGTTCATTCTAACATATTATTTGTCAGTTCCCACTGTCACACAAATGGAGTACTTATTGAAATGGTGTCAAGATGGACCTTAATAAAATCTAGAGTATTTGCTAACAAAACTTTCACATTTCATATCACAAAAAACATGAAAAACTAGATGAAAAGTAACCTATGAAAAAATATACTAGATTTGTTGTCAGTGAATAAAAGAACAAGTGATAATGTGACACTGTTGAAATGATTCACTGATGATGTGACAATGACAATCACAAACTGCAGCTCCTGATGATCTTCTTGGATGTTACTTGTTTATGAACACACCAGTTTATGCACAAAGTAACACAAAAAAAATAAATAGGAATTGGAATTTACGTCAGATCATGTAAAAAAATGTGACACAAACTGCAAAAAAATAAAAAACAATTATGTTACTTTCAGTCTAATAACTTATGTTGGGGATCAGTGTTGTTAGGCAATCAATTATTAAAATTGTCCTTTAGATGTTGGCTTAATATAAATACTGTACCTGTTTTAATTTTATCAAAGCTTTTAGTTTCTCTTCTCGAGCTAGCAAACTGTATTTTAGTTATGTCAGCATTGCAAAATGTGCCTCACACTCACTGCTTTGCAGAATAGAGCTCCATTGACACTACATAACAAATAAACTAGATGAGAACAACACCTGTCAGATGGTAACTGTACAAAACAATGGCGACAGCTGTAGCTTCAAAATACTTAGCAACTTAGAAGAAGTATTAAAGACAGAACAAAAAAAGAGACTAAATATTCAACATTTTGGCCTCATAGTAAAAGACTCTGCTGCCCTTTTTGTTCTAAGGCTGGAGAAGATCCTGCTAGTGTCACTTCCAAGAGGCCATAACAAAGTGGGCTCCTTTCTGCCCCTTTTTAAATGCATATTCAAATTGTACTAATTGTACTAAAAAAATATGGAAACCGAACATCACCAAAAGAGTTGTTATTAACTGGCTGAAGTAGTAAATAATGAAGCTGCAAAAGCGTTTACTCCACTGAGGTGAATAAAGACGAGACCATCATTTGTGGAGCAGCGAGGGGACTCAAATTTGTCAAATTTATATAGAAACAACTGTTACATATCCCAGCTACATTGAGTGAGAAGCAGGTTGGACAGGTTGCCAGTCTATCTCATTCATACCTATTGGCATTTTAGAGTCACCAATTAGCCTAATTGCATGTCTTTGGATGGTGGGAGGAAGCTGCAGTACCCACAGAAAACCCACACAGACATGAAGAGAGAACACGCAAACTTCACATAGAAAGGAACCTGGTCGACCTTTGAATAAAAACCCTGGTCCTTGTAGCCGTGAGGCAACAGTGCTAACCACTACAATCCCTGTTTGCTTGGACCTTACATATCAGCTTGCAGGTTTATAAGGACACCTTGAGTTCAGAATTCCTTCTTAAAATGGCTTTGATACTGGCATCATCGTCATGGACTTACATGATTTAATGCAGCCATGTGTCTAAGCAGCTTCTCACTGGGCCTCAGCTGCTGTTGAACTGGCTGACTGAGTGGATGACCTGACAAATACGCAGTTGATAATCTACTGTGAAGATGATGAGACATGCTTTAGAGTCTAGTTTCTGAGAAATTATGAGTAATTCTGCACCAATCTCCGCCATCCTCGTGTTGTTTCCATTAACAGTCCTCTTAATCACCTGCTCTTTGCAGCAGATTTTCAGAATGTGTTAAGTTGGTTTGAAACATTTTTCTACTTTCTCGTAACATCTGTAGTAATATTTTTTTCCCACATGTGAAAATTAAACATAAGTTTGTTTTTCTACCATCATTAACTCTTACACTTACACTTACATGTTTCTCTGTCTTCTTTTCCCTCCCTCCCTATCAGGGAGCCAGTGTCTTGCTTTCCAGAGGACAGCATATACTCCGTCTCTCCTCCACGGGTCGACAGAGACAGCCGTGATGTGTTTGAGAGCCATGTGATGGCAGGTCAGGGCCAGGTGAGGGCGCTATGCAGGGATGACATGTTGATGTACAGGGAATATGTCAAGAACAGATACATGTGAGACACATGAATCTCAACGTGAACTGGACATTTGTTACTAATGTGAACAACTAGGATGATTATGCACAGTCCAACACAATATTTCTACTTGAGCACTCTGAATAGATTTTGTCTCCACAATATTTATTTGTATCTGCAGCACAGACCTCATTGCATTTACAAATTTATTTTACCTAGTTTGTTTTTACTCTGAAAAGAAGAATAAACAGCACATATGCCCTCTACGTGAACTAAACTATGTTAGTTTTTTAAAGTTATTTGCGTGTTTTATTAGCTTCAAATGTAAGCTACATTTTTTATTTGGCAAGACATGCCTTAATACTGCTGAATATGGTGCTTCTTATTTGTTGTATTATTTCTGTTAATTTCAATTTTAATTGCAACTGTTTTAAAAAAGTTTATGAATATATACACTTTTCGGACCGTCAACATTTTGAATCTCAAATGTCAGAATCATCATTCCACTAACTGGTTCTTTAAAACCTAATCCACATGTGTTTTGATTTCTTGTTATTCCTTTTGTTAAATCTTTTTCTCACACAATCCGCTCCTACCTTGATGTTGCGGATTTTGTCGAGCCCCATTCTTAGTTTACAAAACTGCACAATGCTTTTGTTTAGTGTAAATGTATTTTGGAGATATCAGCAGATTATTGTGTACGTTACTTCTAAATTAAACATGTCGTTATTATATAAATAAAAAATAATTTGCCTTTACTTTACTACTTTATGTCTGAGCTCTGTGGTTCTTCAGTCTTTTACGCATGCACCATTGCTTTTTCACCAGTTATGCAACCTGTTCACTCCTGTTTCATCTAGCACACTTTTTCTTTCCCCTTTCCTCTCTCCTCTAGTACTTGCATTTCACTCACAGGTGTCAAAAATGTTAAATGTGATGAAGGCTGCCTTTCCTTTAATGCACATACACATTCATCCAGTATGCTGACTGAACACTGGACTCTATATCGGTGCCTCGTGAGCTGGAGGAGGAGGGGAGCATAGGAGGGTGCTTCAGCATGTGATGCGATGGAGAATGGCAGGGGAATTAGAGAAAAATCGCTGTTTTTCTATTTAAATTCATATTAACTCAAGAGAGGAGGAAATAAGTTTGATCCATCTTCCACTGTCAATTTATTAACCTTGTAGCACTATCATAACTCTAACTGCAGTACCAAATTTGTGCATTCATAAATAGAATAGAGTACAATCTAGTAATGACATGTCACCTAAAGTGATGAGGGACCCTCTCGACTGGCTTAGGAGACTTGAATGTGGATCAGGTCAGGCTGCTCAAGAGGCTTTTATTCCTAGTAATTATATAAAGTGTCGCTGTTTGACATCTCTGTTAGATTACAACCTAATGAGTCTATATTTCACACCGTCACTCATCTCATGTGCACAATAAGTTGAGAAGATTGTAGTCAAATCATTATTAAGTTTCCATGATCAGAACAGTAATTTACATTTTGCAATTACAGTTTGTTTGAGTCACATTTAAAGAAAACAACCCTAAAAATGATCAGAATCTCCCTTAATTACAAATATGTTTCAGCTTCCAAAAATGTTGGGACACTGTGTAAAGTCTATTAAAAAACAGAATGCAAAAATTAGCAAATCTCCAAACAAGATGTGCCACCACTCACCAAAGCTCTCTATCATCAGTCTGTATCCCTCATTGTTATCTTTATCTTAGCAGACAATGACTGAGGAGTCATCAGAGAACCTTTGTAGGTGGCAGGTTCATGACAAACTGTGGACGCCAAGTGAGGTAGCCTGTGACCTTCAGCAGTTTGCAGCAGATAGGTGGGGCTGGATGGTGCTGTAGGCACTTTAGAAGTCAAAGAACATGACTCTCACAGTGCTGCTTGCCTGCCAGGTGGGAGTATGTTGGGAAAGGGAAGGTTTGCCTAAACCCAAAATAACCAGCAGAGGTGTTCTCGAATTAATTATAGAACGGGTTTAGTTCATTAGCAAACTCTGGTCTCTTGTGGCGTGTCATTGACTAGATCCCATTCCACACCTCTGATATTATTCTGCCTCATCTCATACTCAACTCTGTTTTGCCTCCCTCAGCTTCCTTTAATGTTCTGCACAGATTGGAGCTTCTCCTTGGCTCTTGCCATGAATGCCACCTTCTTCCTGCTGAAGAGACACTTATTGTCTGTGGTTATCCATGACTTATTATTGGAGAAATGAAAGACTTTTTTAGATGGTACAACGCTGTCTTCACAGAGGCGGATGTAGCCTGAGATACAGTGCATGAGGCCTTCAGTATCCTCAATGAAAAGGTCCCAGTTAGTAAAACTCAAGCAGTCCTGCAGGGCTTCCTCAGCCTCCTTAGACCCAGGCCTTTTGATGTCTCTTGATCGCTGACTGCTGTCTTATGATTGGCTTGTTGCTGTAGTTCAAGCAGGCTGTCTGGTATGTTCCCATTAAAAGGTCTGTGTTAATTGTATTCCTGTACTTTACTAACACAGAAAGTTCATCCACTTTGCTGTAGAGTGACCTCACATTGCCCATGACAATCATGAGAACTTGTTTTAATCTCCTGTGTTTATTGTGATACTTCACTCATGCTCTGCACCCTCTCCTATGCCGTCTCAGATCCTGGGGAATTTCAGGTTTCTTGGCTAGGAGGAGGCTTTTGGTCTGGAGAGCTTAGTAGCTTTTCCCTTGTATAAACAATGCTGTTGCCATGGTAATGAATTTCTCCTAATGCAGCCTAAATAGTCTCCACACAGTCTTAGGAAATTGTATATTCCAATAGTTAAATGTTGTTAAAGAACTAGACTTGTGATAGTTCACCAGAAATGTCCTTAAAATCTTGATGATTTATTCAGTGTCTTTGCAAT
>OMLM01004211.1:29726-47779 GCA_900302695.1 Helostoma temminkii | reverse complement strand
AGTCCAATATCGCATAACATCTTTTAACTTAGGATTGTGTTCACCCTTATGTCCACATATACACAGACATGTATGCTCTCACACGCTTTCTCAAACACACATACACACACACAAAGATGAGAAAGTCCAATTATCAGCTGGCATTCCTCGCTCAGGGTAATTTAATGCATTGGGTGAGAGCTTCTCATTTATGTTTGGTAATTACACTCTCTCTGCTTTACACTCCCTTTAATAAGCTCTAACTTCACTGCATAGACACACGCAGGCACACCCCCCCACCTAAGCATGCAGATGAACACTTAAAGACATACTGTCTGAAAATGACATTTGTATTTTTATGATACATAAGGCATAAGGTGAGCACATGTGCACAAGCATGTGGAGCCTCAAGCATCATCACCATCACTTACTGCAGACCTGCTGTCATTTTCTTTCACATTATCATTCATTACATTATTGCACTTGTTTTGGTGCTTGGCAGGTTTTCCTCTCTATAATTCATTTCTTCGTCTGAATTTTCATCAGGGATTATGTTTTGCGTTATGGAAATGCCTATGATTACTATTCATTATGTGGTTTCATGATTCGGAGTCTTTTAAATTTATGTGTGCGTTGTTGTGCCTGTTTGTGTGTGTATGCAAGTGTGTGTGGGAGCTCTATAATTCAGAAGGTTTAAACAGACGCAAAAGTTATGTGTGCATGTGTGAGTGTGTTGGTGTGTGCTTGCATATTTCTTCAACTTGAGATGTCGTGACTCTCCATCAGTGACAGAGAGGCAGAGTGTGTGCCGAGACTGTCGATGGAGCATCTGAGAGACCGAATTATAGCTGTGTCATCTGCTTCAGTTCCTGTTTGAAAAACCCAATGCATAATCATCTGACTCTCCAGTTTGCCATAAAAATATATACATAAATTGGTTGCTAGTGACTTGACTTTTAAACCATGATCCTAAATACAAATAAAAGACAATAAGTATATTTAAAAAAACAATGGTTTTAACAATGACTTCCTGCTATTTGCTTAGAGGAGGCAGTTTTTTAAAAAGTGCAATAGTATGCTTCTAACATATTGTCTGGTATTATGTTATTATGCTTTTGATGCTGCTCAGCATGTTGTCATTTATAATTTTTGTTTATTCTAGCACTTCTCTTGAATTCTGTAATTCAGAAGGGGCCTCTACTGAAAGAGGGTACATTATATTTAACACTGAACACATTTCTTTATTGGAGAACTCTTTTCTCATACCAGAAATCTGACTGGACACTTTTTTTTTTACTTAATTTACAAGAGCAACTAAAATTGCCACCTGCCAGTTTTATTTCTCTGACAACCAGAGTTTTACATGCATGTCTGCATGACATTGATGAGACATTATATGGATGACAGACATGAGGTCACAGTGTCTTTGATGTTTGACCTTTCACCACCAAAACCTAATAATGTATTCCTCCACTGGATATTTCTGTCAACTTTGAAGAAATTACCTCATGACATCCTAAAATACCTAAAATAAGAATGGGAAAGAGAGGTGGACTGAAAACATATAATCAATAAACACTTACATAAATAGGGAAACTGAGGTGTCAGGTATCCAGTTGTAGGCCTAACATTTCCCACCATGTGTTTTTCATCTAAGCCACTTCTCCAAAATCATCTTGTATCTTTAGCTCATTAATTGTCCAGCCAAAACTCAAAGCTCACACACTTTTACACTAATAGCAGAGTAGGCAGGACTCTCAACTATGACTGACTTCTAGCTATGCTTAGAAAATATATTCCTCTCTCTCTAATTGTGGCCTGAGAGTAACGACTAATTGTCCAGCAGTCCAGGTTTCAGGCTTTAATCACTGATTATTCATACAGTATTATTATATGCATTTTTGGAAGTTTTTTGTTTGCATACTTCAATAACAGACATAAATTGTGTTTATGCCTATGCTCTGAGGACATGTAATTGTACAATATAATAATGTGATAGGATTCAGAATAAGTTTTAAAACTGATTTGTGGTTAATTTTAATGCCAAACCCAAATGTTCCAGCTTGAAATCAGTGAAATATGCTCATAAGGTTACATCACATTATTTAAGCAGCAGAAAATGTTAGGGCCCATGGATAAAAATTCCATGCACACAATCTGGGTTCCTGCAGGCTGTCACTGAGCTCTGTTGTCATATAGTATAAATCCACACCTTGGTTCAAATGTACCACTGCTCTGTCAATATAAGTCAGATCTATCAGGTGATGTGTCACCCACAGATACTCCATCTCCTGCTGGCAGTGAAGACACTTTTAGTCAATCATAATGGTAGTTTTACATGCTACGTAAAACATGGCTTAAAGACAAATTACTTATTACTTAGAGTTACAGATTATATAGTTTATGATTTGACTAATTAGACAAGTCAAATAAGATGTACGCTCAGGTATAAAAATAAATGGCCAAGCTATAGCCCATTCTTCATGCTAGAGTTTGGACATCTCAACCACTCAGCAGTTTTCCTACATTGGAGAGCTACTCACTTTTATTCAACACATTTTTTACTAAAGGGAAAGCAAGAGGGACAGTGAAACATAACCTAAGCTGCCATCAATTGACAGTGTCTCAGTGCTCCATTACCATACTACATGTATACTGTCTACTAAAGTTAAAAATACAGTATGTCTGCTGGAGACAGAGTAGATTTTCATGCAAATCCTCTCTTCACTTGTAGAGTCTGTGTCTGGTTTCCTCTTCTTCTGATTCACAAAATGATGGAGCTTTTATGCTTTATTAAGCAAAACGTTTAGCTGAAATGTTGTAAATGCACGCTACACTACACTGACTTTGCATATCAGAAAATTGGTTTTGACTTTGTTTAGAGCTGGAATAAAGTGAAACTTGGAAGGAATTCACATGTTAAGCTAATAGCTATTCCAGTAATATGAAATCCACATGAATTTTCAGAAAGGAGAAAGGCCAAACAAAGAGAAATTGGTTTAACAATAACGATGAGCAGAATTATCCTTTACACCGCAAAGATCTATGCAAATCAGTGAAATTGCTCTATTGTGATTAAAATAATGACTCAAGGCAAGTTTAACAAAGGGCAAACATATCGAATGGGCTGTAACTGAATGTACCTGAATGAAGCATCGTATTCATAATCAATTTTAGTGATCTAGCTTTATTCATTTATATGCACTAGATTGCCAATTCATACAATATGTCTATATATTTTATTTGGGTAAGTATCCCATCCAAATATGTAATCCTTCCATTCATCCATCCAACCCTGGCTATAACAGCTTGTAATGTCCTTCTGGTAGAGCTAATTATAGGCTTTTAATACTGGGAGTAAAAGACAACCTATTTTTGCTTCTTTAGAATGTGCCATCGTGGTCGCACATAAACAAACACACACACACACACCCCTATCCATTAGTTTCTGGCACCCTGCAAAAGGACTCACCTGACTGGATTTGAATAATGCAATAATTTACATCCCAGCAAAGCAGCCTTCGCTTCATGTATTTCACCATGACTTACCCCTCCAACACCCATTCCTCTCATCTGTAATCACTACCTTTATCTTTGACATTTAACGTTCATTTCTGTATTTTCTCTGCTCTTTAACTCACATGCCTCTCTCTGTATTTACACACACACACAAGCAATATTGCATTTCTATCCTTCTTAGGACTCTCCATTGACATAATATATTACATAGCCCATAACCCTAGCCATTGCAACTAAATGCCTGACCCTAACCCTAACCCTGTCTAAAACCTAATTGTAACCTTAAGCCTGAACCTAGTTTGCTAGATTAACTTCCTAAAATCTGTTTTCAAGTCCTAACTAGTTAAATTCGAGATACACACACACACAACCTTTTCATGGAAACCCAATCCTTTAATTTATGTATGTTTATTAATCATTGATAGCTTGTTCATGAATAGTAATGTCAAAATGAAGTTGAGGGTATGAAATTTAATTCTCTTAATGTGATGGGTTTTAGCCTGCATGATAGTGGAAATGGACTCAAACAGACATGTACAAATACAGTTCTTCTGCACACACATCACCACACACACAAGCAGTAGTGTGCACAGTGTCTAAACGTGTGCTCCTGTGGGAGAGGGTGGCTAATTCTATCTAATAGCATGGCTACCCTTCATCTTCCCACTGGGACCTTGGCATTCAATTACCACCAGTTTATACCTCCAGCTCCTCTGCTACATATTGCCACTAGCACTGACAAACTAATGGAGCATCTTATTACAGCATTTCTAACTGCAACTTGTATAACATTTTCAGAACCAAGTATGAATGAGTGAAGTATTTCCAGAACTCTGTACACAGATGTTTTCATATTGCATGTTTAATGTGGTCCGAAGTGCTTTAAATAAACTTGTAATGCAATAGAATCAAAAACTGCAAGTGAAGGACTACTGACTGGAAATGAATTTCAGCCATGTTCAGGACGACATGGTTGAGTGGAGTGCTGTTCAGCTGAGAAATACATACAGACAGGTACCGTGCAGAAGTGGAACTTATTAGTTCCCAACTGCGGGTTGTGCTGTTTCACTACTCCAATCTGACATCAAGTTTCTCTCTCTTTTCACCCCCCCTTTCACTAACCTGTCTCCCTCTCTAGGGAATTGCAGTTTGATAAATATCAAACACACACATAGATATGTTTGTCTCACTATACTTGTGAGGACACTTACTCAGGCATAATGCAATCCCTAGCTCCTTATCGTACCCCTTACTATTATAATTAAATGTCTGACCCTAAACTTCATCATAACCCAAATCAAAACCTAATTTAACCATAACCTAAAACCCAGTATTAACCCCAAAATGCTCTTTTCATAAGAACAAAATGTCCTCACAAATATAGTATTTGAACAAAAGTTGTCCACACAAGGAAATAAAGTCATACCCACACACTCTCACACACATGCACATGCGCGCACACATGCACATACACACCTGTAGCACCATGGTGAGAATCAGCAATGCACAAACAAGTGAGCTGGATTCCTCTTGACTGTTTTCAGTTTACCCAAAGTCCAAGTGGCCCTTCAAGTACTGAGTCTCAGCTCTGAGGACTTTAAAAGGTCTGTATAAAGAGTGATGTACTTACAAGTGTCTGAATGAAGATGACTGCTCAGTACAGAGGGAGGGGTAAATAATATGTCAGCACTCCAATTTGAATTCAGTTAATGAATAAAAATGGATATCATTTGTAGATGTGCCCCATGATTTTGTCAAATGAAATCTGTCAACAGCTGATAATGAACAACTGAACCTGTAAAAGTAGAGCCTGTTCTAAATAGCTGCGCAACTGTCATGTAAACACTTTGTAATTCTTCAAATCCAGTATCCCACTGGGTACATTAATCCAATCAAATGACGCTGTAAACAAGATGAATAGAACAATGGCATGTTTATTTATTTATTTCTGACGTGATCCAATTCAAATTGGTTGTTTCCTTTTTGAAAAAGGTAATGTTACAATCATGCCCTGATTTATAGAGAATAAACTAAGGTCTGTAACTATTCTGAAGTGTAACAAAGAGTATGATGGCCTAAATGAAGAGCATAAAACAAAATATGGACCAAAATAAAATTTCTTGCACAACCAAGATAATCCAGAATCATCAAATTGTCATTAATGGGAGCACACTATGGAGATCAGCACTGGAGAGAAACTGATTGAAAATTTGAATAAAAGATGCTCTTTGTTTGTGGTCTTGTGTGATGTGTAAACATTGCCACCGGAACATAATAAAAGCAAGGGTGGAAAGTAAGGGAGTAGAGAAATTAATGGAGGAGTTCAAGTTTCAAAGAACAGGGGTTTTGTTATGGCAAACAATTCTCCAACAACTATGCAAATGTTCCAGTAAAAGCTAAAGAACAAACTTTGAACTAGAATTGTTTGGTCAAATGTGAACCTTCATTCCCAAAGGAATGAGTCGCCTTTGAGCTAGTTGAACCACTTCACATTAAAATTTAGTCACCAACAAAAAGATAGATAAGAAATTTAAACAAAAAGCTGCATTGCAAAAATGTGTAATGAACATGATCTATGTTTACGTTAGTACACACTGAATGATACACTATCTGAGGTGAAATGAAATACCTCTTTATTTTTGTCTTGCTTGGGAGATGGATTATCAGTGTATAAATATTGACCTGTGCTAATCAATTCATCTGGTCTCACATCACTAGCAATTGGTGGAAAATTGCCTCGAGAAATCAGGACTGCAAAACCATACGTTGCCCACACAGTAGAAGTGCAATAGACTGAAAATACAAAACATTACAAATACCTGTTTTTCTCTGTGAAATCGACTTGAAAAGTAATTCCAACTGAAATCCACTGCCCATACTAATGATTAAATCCACTTCAACCTTAAAAGAAGAGGAAAGAAAAACAAAGTACAAAATAAAGGGTATGGACTGAATACACACTGAGCAGTAAGTATAGGACAATCTGCAATTATTTATAACTAAGCTTTTATATTTTTATGTACTGTCTACATTGTTACCTTCTCTAGTGTACTGAAAACATTAAGTGCTTGTTAGATAATTGCTGGGTGACCAAATACATAAGCAGTGAAATAAAGTCGCTGTGTTGATCAGGTGTAATGTTTTGAATGTCACAGTTTTATGTGTCATATATGAGCAAATCAAAGCAGCAGCAAGAACACTTTGAAAGACATAAATACTTGGAGTACAAAATGTTGTGGTGCTTCAATTGGATTTTAACAGTCCAGCACAATAGTAGTTTAACCTTTATTTCCTAGATTAGAAAGGTTTTAACTTAGAGAGTTCATTTAGAGTGTATTCCACTGCAGGGCACCCAGGTGCTTCGTGCTACTTCCTGCAGAGCCGTAATTACAAACACAGAGGCAATTAAATCCATGCGGGGAGGGAGGTGTGTGAGAGAGAGAGAGAGACAAAGGAAAGAGAGTGTGTGTGCATTTGGGTATATTTTTAGATTCACAACTTAGTGTGTTTCAGTTTCATTTTTAATTTATTGAGTGGCTAAATCCATGCATCACGGCTCATCTATATGTATAATATAGCTGAGTGAGTAAGTGACTGACTGACACAGCCATAAATGCAGCAGATGAGTGATGGCAGTGCTTTTTCTTCAAAGGTAGAAATAATCAGAAAAGTGGAAAACGCAGTATAAGAATTAAAGTTTCAATCTTATAAGAATCAACAAACCTGTACACAAATTTTAATAATTGTTTCAATCCAATAAGTAAGATTTGTCCTTGTTAAATGTAAAATCATGTCACAAAGACAGAATTGTGTAGATCCAGGCAGTGTGCTGTGAGTTAGCAAGGCGGTGAAGCAGGACCAACCTTACGGTCCCAAAGGACAATAATACAACATCACAAATATACAGGCCAAATGAAATACTGGTAGCAGACAATAGTCTTTGTTTTGTTGGGAATCATTTCACTTTACATTGAAATTCCTGCTACAGTAAATCATAGGATGACTACAACAAATTGATTAAAAAGTCGAATGTTTATCACCAGAATCATGGACTTTAGTGTTCAGTTGATTCAAAAGATAGCAAGCAGTTGCCTGCACATACCATTACACATTTAACAGACCCTGAGCAACATTCACATTCATTAGCAGTTGTGTTTTCAACCATCTGGAAGACATAACTCAAATATACACTTTTTTTAAGCTCCAACATGTGCTAAGTTAAATATATGGCTCTTCTGCTGTTAAATGCTGCATATGGCAACCAGAAAAACGCTACATCTTTCTATTGATTAGTGCTGGGCAGGAGGCAACAAGTACATGTTGCCTCTGGAAAAAAGTTGATGAGATTAAACCAACATATGGAGTTAAGACATTCAGTCTGCAAGATTAAAATAAATCTCTGAAGAGCTGAGTCAGCTGCTTATCCTGTGCATTTGTCACTGAGTTACACCTTTCACATAACACATGGTCACAGTTAATACAGTAAAGCAAATACTGAGTGTAGCTGCTTTAACTGAACAACGCATGAAAGTAGTACAACACTGAGAAAATTTTAAATGTTGTATACAAAGTGCATACACCTTTGTACAGATTCAGAAAAACAGCTAGCACTAGCTTTATTGACTCTTATTTTCAAGGCCTGAGTTTGAATCAAACAGAAATGTAAATTGCTGATTCTCATACGTCCCAGTAATAATGCTGCAAAACCCAATATTAACTCTAATAGTGAATTTAATTTAATTTATGTCACTTTCCTTCCTAAAATCTATGAGCTGAATGTGATGATGATCTCACAAACCCCATGTCTGTTACTTCAAATGGATGCTTTGTTTTTTACTCTGCAGTTGAGAAAGGTGTGCGTGCCCTGACAGTTTAGCAGTGTCTGAACAAGACCTTGGAGAGGGATGGTGATGATGAATGCAGCGTGAGTGAGAGAGAGTGAAGCAGCCTGCATGAGAGGGAGGAGGAGATGACATTCCTTTCTGGAGAAAGCAAATGTAGTGATGCGTAAAGATAGTTAAGTGATGAAATCTTTAGCCTCTGGATCCACACAAGTACCACTAGGGCCAAGTATTGTGCATCCTCTCTAATTGAGTCTCTCTTCCTTTTCCAATGATCAGAATAAGTAAAATACAGTCTTGTGTGAAAGTTTTAACCTCCTCTTTTAATTCTATATTATGTTTTTCTTTTTTGTGTGTGTATGTACATAATAAAACTCATCTAATTGTAGCTGCTCTTAGTATTAGGAAAATACAACTTTAGATGAACAAGAACATTTAACCTTTTTCATCGTTATTTTTTTTAAACAAATATGATCACGAGGTGTGCAGACCTCTATAAAAGCAGCTTTTGCAGTTTGCTGGTCTTGAGCATTTGGGTGTGGGTTAACACAATTGCAAGAGGGAAAGACATAAGCAATAGTCTTAGAGAAGCAATTGTTGGTGCACATCGATCTGGAAATGGTTATAAAACAACTTCCAAACAATCTGGAGTCCAACATTCTACTTTGAGAAAGATTATTCACAAGTGGAAAGCATTCAGGGCAGTCTTCCCAGGAGAAGATGTCCCACCACATTCACCCCAAGGTCAGACTGTGCAATGCTCAAAGAAATACAAAACCCAAGAGCTACATCTCAGAACCCACAGGCCTCACTGAACATAATAAACGCTATGCTACGTTCATAGCTGCATTTACATGCGATTAAGTAACCACTTTACTCAGAGAAACCAGGCTTCAGATGTACAAATTTGCAAATAAAAAACCTGGTTAGTGGAATTCTGTGTATATATGCAGGGGAGGAGTAATTGGATTTCTCCTCTACCCTGCACTTTTTTGGAAGCATGGTTCACAGATTATAACTGTATAGAGACATAACAGACGGCTGTTAAAGTTGTAGAGTGGTGAGTGTCTGCAATCTTTGTCATGCACATGCACTCTTGTAAAAGACCAATTAGATACCTGGTTATGTATATAGATAGCAGAGAAGTCAGAGTTCTCAGGTTCTCAGTTATCAGGTTTCTTTAATTCTCTATACTAATAACCAGATTTCATGTTTACATGACAGTTATGAAATAAGCTTAATGTATTCTGGTCACTTAAAAGCATAAATACACTGCATGACACACAGTTTTAAGATGTGTTCAGAAGGCTTGCGAGGAGAAAGCCTCTTCTGTAAAACAACATGAAAGCACAACTGGGGTTTTGCAAAACTACATGTGGACAAACCACAAGACTTCTGGAACAATATTCTGTGAGCTGATGAGACGGAGGTGAAGTGGTTTGGCCTCAATGTCCATTGCAATGTTTGCCAAAAACCAAACACAGCACTTAAGCAGAAATACCTCATACCCACTGTCGAGTACGGTGATGGAAAGTAGGGGTGTGCAATATTGGCAAAAATAATATCTAAAAGTTTTTTAGGATTTTGGCAGCAATATTTACACATACATACAATATTTTGCACCTTAAAAATTAAAATTAAAATTAAATAAAAGTCCCACATTTTATTTTCTCAGTCTTACTAATAGGTTATTAATTGCAACCTAAAGGCAGGGTGCTGCAACTGGTGGTGTTTCTCCAAAGGGGCTAATGCTAGTGCTGCTGGATAATGTTACCCCACATTTCCCTGGATGCTACTGTGAAATGGTCCGTCCTCTGCACCGTGTGATAACCCACAACCCTAATTATTTTATATCTAGCTGTGTTTCACATACAGGAAAGAAGGAAAAAAGCACAGGTGTTTCTCCTACTGAAAGTTTAGATTAATAAAAGCACTACCTGATCAGTGAATGTTTTCAACAGCTCTAAAGAAGAGGCAATATATCGTACACCCCTAGTGGACAGATGATGATTTGGCCTTGTTTTGCAACCACAGGACCCTTGTCATTGACTGAACCATGCACTCCTCTCAATCCCAGAGTCGAGTATAAATAATGGCATAATATAAAAGTTATATAACCAAATACAACCTCAGTTGAACTTGTTGTTAATCTGAGGTTGTATTTGCCTAGTACTAAGACCTGCCGTGATCAGATGATTTTTATAATGTTTTTCTGAATTAAACGAAAGGGTCCTAACTTTTGCACATGACTGTATGCTGTGTTACAGGTAAGGACACTGCTTACTAAAAGGAAAATCAGGTCATTAAAATGTGTCCCCTTGGAGAGAACTCAGCGTGGCTGCATTATATTAACACGGTGTTCCCTATTAGCAGTATGATGCTGCTGCTGAAGCAGTGTTGCACAAGCCGAGCTTTTGCTTAGAATTGAAAGTCAAGTCTTAAGCCTCAGCATGACACAACAAATATGTGTAGTTACTGCAGCTTCTAGCTGCTTTGAACCTTATCTAAACCCTTCTTTGTAACTGGGTGCATTTAAAATGACCAGAAATGACTGCAAACTGTTCACTACGCAATCACAAGAGAGATTCCTACAAAAGACACATTTTAGTAGTAGAGTTACTCTCTTTCTTTCTGTCTCACTCTGTTTAGAGTCCTTGAGATAGTCTAAAGGAGAGAGTGTTATCTCCTGCAGAGCAAGAGGGGAAAGATGCTTTTCACTACACTCATTCACACATACCTGCCCTGTTTGCAGATAGAGGTGTCTGTGTATGTGTGAATGTGTGTGTAATGTGCACAGGCATGTCTATCTGACTTTCAGCATATTTAAAGATTGAAAATGAGTCGTTGCTTTGAGGAATGTCTCCAAGGGTGAATGTGCAAGTGGGCAGGCACACACACAAGATAATTCAGTCTTCTACAGCAGGAAAAGTGTCATAACAAATTAAATTCACCAGAGGCAGAAACTCCTGGGCTCAATTTCAACTCAATCCTAAATCCATGAAGGAATATGTAAATATATGCACCACAAATATTACAATGCTACACTGCTCTATCTAGTTGCAAAATGCACTTGCATCCACCATCAAAGTGCTTTTAACACAGCAACCCAATTAGTGCGTGTATCATCACTGCAGTAATGTTGCAATGAAGTTTCCCATACCAAACACAACACAATTCTTTCAAAATTCAGTTATCACACGGGCTCTTTTATGCCCTTTTTGGACTTGTGCTGCTGCACTTTACACACCATTACACAAGTGTTGGAGACAAATCCTGGATATGCAGGTAGAATAACCTTCGCAACAGCTCTGATGTGCTGATTTGTAGTCAGCTGGATGTCTAAACATACAAGTGTATGTATGATGAAATAAATTATCGGTTTCTGAGGAAACTGTGAAAAGAAAGAAAGAAAAGGTTTTAAAAGTGAGCTTGTTAATTGAGCTGAAACACTGCATATTCAATGTCACCTTTGCCTTAGTAAATCAAGAAGTAGACATGATGTAATGCCATATTGCTTATTATTTAGTAGATGTGCATTGTTGGGTTTCAAGTGCATTAAGCACAATACCAGTGCAGTTTTAAATCATTGCCGTATCATGTTTTCCTAATGACATGAAAAGCTGTCCTCGTTCCCATCTCCATTAACGGAACAGCCGTGCTTAGATAAACGTGACAGGGCTCACAATGCTGGAATGATAAATCTTCATGAAGGTGGGGAGACACACTGATGCTACAATCCAAATATAACTGATTAAGCTCACACTCAATCAGGCGCACATGCAGAGCAAATATACAAGAAACACATGTGGAAGTGAATACAACGTCTGTAGATACAAACACACAGATCAGCAGGCATAAATCCTTTCTAATTTCTATGTGTCCTTGTGTTGTACTCGCCTGCTCAGTGCACGTTTTCAATCTATTAACTGTGTGCTGTAAATTGTCAGTTAATCATTCATTGTTAATTGGTAATTAAACACTAAGACAACACTTGATGTTTATTATGTGACTGATGTAATTGATGGCATGAATCAAAGCGCGCGCGTGCGTGTGTGTGTGTGCTCTCACGTGTGTGTGTCAGTGAAGAACTATAACCTGTTCTTCATCAGCCTTCACTGAATGACAGCAAAGCTTTGAGCCTTTACTCTCATGCCTGTCATGGAGATGACGAAAGGAAGGAAGAAAAAACACAAAAATAAAAGGGTTATTAATGTTTAACACAAAGAGAAAGGAGTGACAGATTCAGAGGTTGGAAGAAGTAAGTAAGTTGAAATTTAAGAGAGAGAGAGGCAGTAGAAAAAAGACAAGGATATAGGTGGTTTGAGGACAAAAAGAAGAAGCGAAGATAACAAAGAGGAAAAATAGAAGGGCAGGAGAGAAGAGGGTGGGCGGGTTAAGGAAAGTTCAGTTTAAGATAAAAAGTACTGAACCACTTAAAGAGGCAGCACCTACGCTTAATCGCAACTGATTCTCACTCTTTGTAATTGTACAGATTTACGTATTTACACATCTCATGTTCTAAGTGAATAGGCTGCCAGTAATTATAATATATGATTTCTTTTACATTTTCTTCTTGAAATAAACAGAAGAAGAAGTGGGTAATTGCAATGAGCAGTGCTAGCCACCATGACTAAACTGATTAAGAAAAGAAACAGCAACAGATCTAAAGAGCAGACCGTGTAATTTGCTGGCTATATTTTTTGACTGACAAGTGTCTAGGACATGTATTGCAGTTTAACACAAAAAGCAACACTTACCAACTCAGCAGACAGCCCACTACTAGTAGACAGTAGTTAATGGGGGCTCAAAGTAATTTCCCCAAAGGAAGAAGCGAGAAGTTGCAGCAATAATAAATAATCCCAAGAAGCTTTGCTAAGTCAAGCAAGGCTGGGTAATTGGTGTGTTGTTAATATTTGATAAGCCAGCAAAGGCATCTAAAGTGACCAATGATAGCCACAATCCCCACTGAAACAGACAGGTCAAATGCATTCCACAGTATGTAAAATAAAAGCTTTTCTGATAAAGCAAAAACAATGAAGTGATTTAAAGGTCAATTTTACTTACTTTCCACTTGCTTCCTGTTGTTCTAGAAAGGGAAGTACTTAAGTTGTATATGAATGGATTTTGCTTAAAACTAACAGCAAACTGTAACAGTGGAACAACTTTAAATGTGTGTGTATGAAAACCAAAGATAATTTGACAGATACAGACACAAAGAGCACCACTTCTGCACACCCCACATTAGACAACGAGGCTGTTAAATGAAATGAGTAAGGATCCCACTGATGGAGCTCTGAATCCTCTCTAGTGACAGATGACTGAAAAGCAACCGGAGTCAAACATGCACACACAACCGTGTAAGACACACTTACAGACTCACACGCTGACATTTGCTCATCTCCAGACACTCAAAACACTCATCTGACACTCAAATGCGTTCGACTGACAGCTAAGACACGCTCCTCTGACAGATCAAACCCGATTTACAATGCATGTGTGCTGCACATGCATGTGTGTGCCGCTGTGTGAGGATGAGACGAGCAGAGGGAGTTAGGGGTCAGAATTGTAAATGTGAATGTGTCACATATCATGCCATTTATCTATACAGAACTCCCTCCTCGACTCCACACACAAACAGGATCCACCTCTACCCCTCCCACCCATTCATTGCAATCTACAGAGTAATCAATCAGGTCCTTCTGACTTGTTACTTCTTTTCTTCTGTCCCGTTCCATTTGTGGATTGCATCACCGTCTTCCCCTCATTGTTCAGTAACAGAGTGAGTCCCAGAAATCTGTTCCTGCGACCTAATGGATAACAATAACTGGCACCTTTGGGCTCCAGTGCAGTGACAAGCTGGTTTAAAAAATGTTCTCACTCACATAATTTGCATTACTAAATCTTTTTTGTAGGAAACATAACGCTGCCTCGATTAAATTTGCCATCAACACAAAGAGATAATTGTAAACAATTGATTTGCCACATCAGGGGTGTCAAACTAAAGTCCTCAAAGGCCACAGCCCTGCTTGTTTTCCAACCATCTTTGCACTTACAGCTTCTGATTGGCTGAACACACCTGATCCAGGTAATCAGCAGAGGGTAAGGCAGGGATAGTTGGAAAACAAGCAGAGCTGTGGCCCTTGAGGACTTGAGTTTGACACCTGTGTGTACCTATTTCATTTGTTTTGATTTTCATGGCTGGGTAACACATGGATGCAAAACTCAAAAATCCCTATTCACCCCTCCCAAAAATGTAGATGCAGTTTAGGAACACTACACTGGCTGGAATGATAAAAATGTTGTACATATGTTGTCACTGAGGTTGTACTTTTCTTCTAAACATGTTTCTGGAAAAGCAAATGAGCACATATTTTGTAGATAACACTATTAAGGATGAGCAGCTATTATATGTGTTTGTGACTCAAGTCAGAAGTATTTCTGTGTGTAAGTAGTCACGTTCAGTAAACTAACCGTCAATGGAAGCTAGGTTTAATGTTGAAAAATTATTAATAATTAATTAAACCAACAGTTTTGTTTTTCTTTATTTGTTTGGAAAGTGCCAGCCTGTTGCAGCACTTCCCGCTATATCTAAATAATTTATATTAGTTTTGTACTTTTTCTGTACTTTAGGCACTTTTTTTATTGAGTGTATGTGAATGTATGAGCTGCAAAAATGGAGGTCGCAGTCACTGAGCCGGTTCAGTTTTTTCTACTTTTTTAGGCTTTGTTTACAGTCAGGTCTGGGAACGTGCACAGCCATGGCCCTATTGTTTATACCAGGGATCAGCTGTTAGCATTCAGCAATACAGCAGTGCTACTCCAGGAAAGGCCGGACGTTCCTCGTGAGCTGACAAAGAGAAGACGGGGGAACCGAGCGGGTGCTCTGTGTCGTGCCAAAAAGAGACATTACAGACCAACTCTGTGTGAGATCAATGTGAGATCTCAGTTCCGGGGATGGCCCTGGACAAGGTGTAGGAGGTGGGAGAAAGGAGGATGGAAGCTAAGCTATCATCCTTGCTGCAGAGTGACTCGCACCCCATGTACGACACAGTGACATCTCTGAGCAGACTGTTACATCCTAAGTGTCTGATGAAGAGATATCGTAGGTCTTTTCTCCCTGCTGATATATGACTTTACATTCAAAGCTGCTTCCAGTGAACTAATACACATCACAGACTTACTGACTGTAAAATAACAATGAACCTTAGTGCAACTGATGGTTTGATCGTTTTTGTGTTATTAACTTTTTATTTATATAAACCTCTCTGGTGTGACATTGAAAATTTCTCCACTGTGCCTGGGTTGTAGAATCTGTATGTGTGTGTGTACATTTGTTACATGCAGGAAGTGTGTGTGTGTGTGTGTGTGTGTGTGTGTGTGTGTGTGTGTGTGTGTGTGTGTGTATGTGTTATGGCCTCAGGGCTTCTACTGGTGGTACTGTTGAGGGAATTCCCTGGAGAGATCTTCAGCCAAAAGGAAAACAAGCATTACCTCTCTTTCTCATCTTTGCTTTGCATGCTATGAAATCTAATTTGCTTTATTCAAACCAATGCTCACACATTCATATACAGTCCCCTCCAAAATCCCACTGGAATGCCATAACGAATTTATTACCATTATCATTATCATTAATTATTTTTTTGGCTGTTTTGGTTTAAGATCAAAAGTTCAGAAATTCAGCTTTTATATGATGGATACGTAAAAAAACAAAGAGCATAGCACTTTTTGGAGCAGATGTTTTAAATGACCAAAAAGATTGAAACATGTGACCCAGATGTGTCCTGTAAGATTGTTTTTCAGTAAATTGTTCTAAATGACTACTCTTGGTTTTAGCCTTGGGTTTTATATGTGATGACTAGATTTGTTAAAAAGGATAAAGCCATTTTTGGGAGGAAAATCAATTAAAGGCATTGCAGAAATATTTAGTATATTCAATACAACAATATCAAATGTGACTGAACATTTCTCAAGTTCTGTTAAAAAAAATTACAGGGCTTAACAGGTCTGGACAAACCCCAATAGCCTCAACCTTCCTTTAAACATGTTTTGATAATTTAGCTTAATAAGGCCATTGGGTCTATTTTTTACTTGACAAACACATAACACACCATAATACAAAAAGAAAAAAAAAACAATTAAATTCAGTAAGGTTACATTGAAACAGTCATCATCATTACAAAAATGTTTTCTATTGATGTATAGATGATGTTATGATTTCCTATAAACAAACATGTTGCTTACATTTAAATTTGTTGTTCATAATTGTCCTAAACTATTTATCACTGTCCACAATGGTGATTTCAGAGCCTTGCATGACATAATGCATAATGTTGGACAATTATTTACCACATCAATGTTTAAATAGTATCAATAAAAGCTGAAATTGTGAAATTTTATCTCATCCATCATTTGATCAGTTCAAATCAGTTCATTAGTGCACAGCAAAAACAAATGAGTTAGCCTTGTCCTTTCAGTACTTTTGGAGAGAACTGGCAAGATACAAGCACACTGTAATGTTTCTGCAAGCATTAAGCATAGGAAGTAAAGTGGTTTTGCCAGATGATGAGCTGTGAAATATCAGTAAAAACTCAGGGGCATAGGCCCAATATACAGTACCTTTTGAACATTTAACATCCCATTTACCAGATAATATTCGTGCTCAATAGCATGGCCAACAGCATATCTTGCATAAAAAAAAAACAAAATTCCTGTAATCAGCTATTTGAACATCAGCCTTGTTAATATTTGCCTCATATTTCACTTATAGGCTTAGATATCAACCACGACTTCCTGAGGTACCACATTACAGTGTTCAATAGCTACAGCCCCGGGTGCAGATTGTCCTTACAACTGGCCATATAAGGGTGGAAATATTTATTAAGGACAACAAAGCCAGAAAAAAAGACAAAATATGGTCACTTGTATATAATACACTACTGAGAACAAGCACAGCACAAACAAAGGCCACAAATGTTGCAATGTGTACATGTTTGAACATTACAAGCTTTTTTGTACGTGTGCAGTTTTCCTTCACTGTCTGTGACTGCGTTTACATGCAGTTGATAAATCAGATTACTAGTTTAAGTAATCTAAATAATGGATATCCACGTATACATGCAGCAGAAGAGTAATCTGATTTCTCCCCTAACTCTGCCTTATTTTTAAAGCATGGTTCACAGATTTTAAGTGTACAGAGACAGAACAGTCTGATACTAGACGTATTCTTTGTTTTGCTCTCTCTCCCTTTTTTTTTTTACTTTTCTGATGTGCTATGTCGCGAAACTGAAAGCGCTTAGAGAGACATGCAAACCGACAGAGCTTCATTTCACAGCCCAAACTGACTGAACTAGAGAAATACAGGAAGAAAGTAACTTATGTAGGAGTCTGCAGGACATGTTGGATTTTCCCCACACATTCATTTCAGTTCATAGTTAGTGGACATTTCATCAATGTATACATCCAGTATTAGTAATCTGATTTCACCTCTCAGTTGAGCTTATTTTGAAACCGTGGTTCACAAATTTTAACTGTTTAGAGACAGAGGAGACTCTTCTGGGGGTTTTTTTTTGTTTGTTTTTGTGTGTGTGTGTGTGTGTGTGTGTGTGTGTGTGTGTGCATGTGTGTGTGCATCATGCAGGTCTGAACAGTCAACATCAAACTTCGACCCTTCCAGAGCCACTGAGCAGCAGAAGGAAGAGTCTGCCAAGATGTTCA
>OMLM01004211.1:2692-27692 GCA_900302695.1 Helostoma temminkii | reverse complement strand
GAAGTATGATATTCTCTGATCAAGGTTTAAATAAGAAGAAAGGAAAAGGAACACTTATTAGTTAAATAATATCAGTTTTGAGTAATTCTACAAATAGTAGTAACTGCATAAAGCGTACATCATACTTTTCAGTTTATTGCCACTTTTTCTTACTCTAAAGTTCAGTCCATTTATTTAACCAGGATGAACATTGACACTCAGAAAAAATGCACATAAAACAACCAAACCCTCCCTATTCAATCTGAAAGAAGCTGAACTGCAGGTTTACACTAAAACTTGTGAAATGTATCAGAAGAAATACTTCTTACCCATACAGAAATACTACACTGCTACACAACAAAGACTGTGGTTGTACAAAGTGGTATACCTGCAAGTTTTCTAGCTACAAATATTTACAAGTGTCAAGATTACAGCCTCAAGTGGTATGATGCCTACACACAACAGATCTTTTCTAAAGCTTCAGGCCTTGATGTACCAAAACACAAAGTTGACGAAACTTAAACACAATACAAACAAGAAGTGGCATTCATTTGGAGCTGGGATGAAAAGTGAAACCTCAGTATAGAAGCTGTCATCTGGTCTTTATAGAGGGTGTTAGATGGCACATTTTTTGCCTCATTTCAACTGAACTCAATTTCGTTAATTTATATAGCCAGAATCACAAACAGAAATCATCTTATAGTGCTGTATTTCTGTAGTCTTAACCTTACATAATTACAGAAACATATACAACTATATAGAATTATATTTAAAACCTACAGTGGTGATAATGGAGAGGAAAAATAAAGAACCCACCAGCAGCACCAGGAAAAGGTGGGTGGCTATCTGCCTCGACTGGTTGGGGTGAAAGGTGGAAAGAGGAGAGTAAAGAAGAGCAACAGCAAGCAGATAAAACACTGGGCAGGTTAGTATAGGGTTGGTAAGTGCACATAGAAATCTGAGAGACAGGAAATGGGAGAGAGAAGACACTAAGATAGTCAGCAATGGTGACATAAATGGATGAGGAGAGGAGAAGAGAGCAGAGGAGGGGAGAGGAGAGGAGAGGACCTCAATCCCCAGAAGTCTACAGCAGCATAACTAAGACATGGTGCAGAGTCACCTGAACCAGTAACTATAAGATTTATCAAAATGAAACGTTTTGAACCTAACCATAAAGATAGAGAGGATGTCTGCTTCCAAGAATTGGGAGCTGGGTCCATAGGAGAGGAACTTGATAGCTAAAGGGTCTTCCTTCCATTCTACATTAGGACATTCTAGGAATCACAGGGAGACCTGTAGGAACCAGGTAGGCCTTACCACCTCTGAATAAATACAGCTACAGAAGAGAAACATAGAGTTTCACATTAACAAATTCCAGAAAAGTCATTGACACATATGTAGCTGTTTGTAATAAAAGAGGTTTTGTTGAATGAACCATTTATGTGTGTCATTAATAACCTACTGGCAGCCTCAAGTAGGTGGAATAGGTTGTCGTCATCTTCTTCTAAGGTAGATCACAGCATGAAGGATCAAACCAACTGAATCCAGGTCCACTAGATGTGCTGTTCAGTTGACTTTACAAAGTGGAAGGATTGATGCACTGTGCAAGGTAACAAGTGTCAAAATGTTAAGGTAGTAAAAATAATATATGCTATAAATCTCATTACATCTTATTACATTATCCTCATTTTTAGTGGGAGTATTTTGAGTCTCTGTCCTGACCCAAAGAGGCTTCTATCCACATTTAATCTCATGATTTATCAATAACACAATATTAACCATATATATACAAATAACTAAAATCAAATAATCGTAAAAAAATCAATAACTTGTAATAAGGATCACATTACTACTATTACTTAAACATCCCATCAAACTAATTTATTTTCACATATGTGCACTAGGTTTAGCAGCACTAAATTACTCATATTATCAGTCATCTGCATTATAGACATACATCTATGTAGTTTCAGGTCCATGTGTCTTGTCTGCTTGACTGTATGTTACACACACACACTGTTTATTGAGCTTTGGAACTCTTTTATTGAGCCAGGGAGTTTACTATCACATATGGACAACTCACAGTAAATAACCTTTTGTGACGGGTAAGTTCTCATTGTTCAAATAAAGACAAGAGGAGCAGATTTGGGGTAGCACCCCCCCACCAGCATGTAAGCAGACAGTAATACTGTACACTGGGCTATAATTTAGGGAAGGTTTAAAGTTATCTCAAACTGCCCAACCTTAGAGTGCACTATAACGGTTCTTCGCGTTTTCGTAGTGGTGTTTGAATGTTGCGTGTATAAACATGCACACATTTAATGCACTCAAAGCGTCCACAGCTGAACAAAAAAGGTAGTTTACATTGTATGTAAGCTACTCTCTGCTAACAATAACAATTCTCTGCACTATGTTTTACAGAGGGAAATGTACATTATATAGGGCGCAGTGGGTGTGAGAAAAGGGAGTGATTTTGGGAACAGCAACCAAGAGAGAGCAGGAGAGCAGACAAGCAAGGAAGATGACATTAAATGTCATCTTCCTAGTTGTGGGAGTAAGCAGAGGTAAATGGTCAACTTCCCCAGCAATATACTCCCGAGCATCAGAATCTAATGCCAACTATGAAACACAGTGAGTGAGAGAACCAGGTGGCATATTCAAAATTAAGATGACACAGAAAGTGTTCAAACATGAGTGGACACACAAATGCCTTTATTTGCTAAACAAAACAACAAATAACAAAGCCCATAAGTCTGCCCCGCCACAGTTAATAAAAAGTTAAATGAAACACACTCTGCACCTGAAATTCAACATGTATATGAAGGAAAGTGCAACAAACATGAAACATGAAAGAAGCCCACATCCTGTCTCACATAGGCTGTAATATTCACTGGCATACAACATTTCGGCCAGTTTGAATTTCATCTAATAATTAATAATAATTAAATATAATAAACATTCTAGTCTAAGACAGATAGTATGCAAGAATGTTTCATGTCTTTGTTGTAAAAATAAATAAATCAATCAATGATGAATGAACTGTGAGTAACTACATTTTTGGAAAGCTCAGTTCAATATCACTTTCCACACCCAGGCCTGATTACTGCCAGACCTGTTGAACCATAAAATCACTTTAAATAGAAGCTGTCTGACAAAGTGCAGCATGCTAAAATATCAACACACCATGCCGTGAAATAAAGAAATTCAAGAAAAGATGAGAAACAGAGTAATTGACATGTATCATTCTGGAAAGGGTTCCAAATATACTTCTACGGCTTTGGGACAGTGAAACATGATGAGAGCCATTATCCACAAATGGAAAAAACTTGAAACACAGTGGTTAACCTTCCCAGGAGTGGTCGGCCTACCAAAATTACTTCAAGAGCACAACATCGACTTATCCAGGAGGTTAGAAAATAACCCAGGACAACATCTAAAAAACTGCAGGCCTTGCTTGCCTCAGTTAACGTCAGAGTTCATGATTCAACAATAAGAAAGAGACCGGGCAAAAATGGCAGAGAGAGAGCTTAGAGGTGGAAGCCACTGCTGACCAAAAGGAACACAAAAGCTATAAATACGTACATACAATGTACAGTTGACATATTCTCCATGTGTCAGGAGCATTTCTTCACAGGCCAATTAAAAATTCTGAGAAACCATCTGCACTGGCTGGAATCAGAGTAGTAGGGCGCTAGTAGTAACATTAGCTTACCAACTAAGCTAATGTTAGATATAATTAGATGGCTTATTAGATATACGCCACCAGTAACCTCCTGCCTTATATATCTAATGTCAAAGGCTGTTGATAATTTTAGATATAATGGCTTGAATAGACATGGCTTTTCTTTTGCATGTAATTATGGAAAGCCATGTGGTACTAAATGTGATATGCTAAGATGATGAATACAGAACGGAAGAATCAAAGCACTTGACAAACTGCAAATATTATCATCATACACCACAAAGCAAGGTAGGCTTAAATTGAGATACTAATGTCAAACAGTGCTGTTAACATGTTACTAATTTCAACTACTACAACTTGAGACCTCTTGGAAGAATTCTGGCTGTGCCAAACTTGAGCCATTTAAAAATTATGGAGGCCACTGTGCTCTTGGGGACTTTCAGTGCAGCATAATTATTTTGTTGCCCTAGATCTGTGTCTTGCAATAAGGCAGTTCCTTTGACCTTATGAAGAAGAGGAAGAAGAAGAATCAAGTTTATTGCCTATTAGGTTCTCAAATACAAGGAATTTGTCTTGGTGTGCTGGTGCAGGTCTTTCCTATATGAAATTAACAAAAACACAAGATCCATCTGGGTCATAAATATAGAATAGTCATATATACAGCAGATGTGTCAATAATTGCACTAATGTGAAGAAATAGAGATTGGCTATGATGTCACAGTGATGTCTGTGTCAGTGTGGGAATTTGGGTCTTGTTAATGACACCAACAGCAGATGGGAAGAAACTGTTCTTGTGATAAGGGCGCAACCTCTTAGCAGAGTGAAGTTTCTCAAACTGTTCATGTCCAGGGTGGGAGGGGTCGGCCATTATCCTCCCAGCATGCTTCAGGACCCTGGAGTCATGAAGGTCCTGTAGTGATGGTAGGTTGCAGCCTACCATGGCTTTGATACTGCTTTTGATATGCATTGCCAGCTGTGAGGCCTTTTATAGAGAGGTGTGCGCCTTTCCAAATCATGTCCAATGAATATAAATTACCACAAGTGGACACCAATCAAGGTGCAGAAACATCTCAGCCACGATCAAGAGAAATGGGCTAAAATTCAAGTGTTGTTGCAAAGGTCTGAATACTTATGCCTTATGCTTTAGACATTTCTCAAATTCTGTTTCACTTTTTCCATGGGCAGCACTGAATGCAGATTAATGAGGAAGAAAAAGAATTTGAAAGATTGCAGCATCAGACGGTAACATAACAAAAGTGAAAAAAGTGAATGGGGTCTGAATACTTTCTAAATGCACTGTATTTTCAATAAACAGAAACTCAGAGCATTTGCCAAGCGAACACCTACTTTTAGCTTACTGATAAAGAAACATTATTTCAAGCAAAGTGCACATACATCAGAAAAATCTGCTTTGTTTATAAATTGCTACCAGAATATTGTGGGCTGCTGGGTCTAAGCTTGGTTTATTGGTGTTATTAATATTTTATTATGTCTGAGACGCAGAAACAAAATCTTAAATAATTTCCCAATTGATCTTCGAATGAGGACACCACACTGTTATGGTGTGCCAGTGAAAGTATTGATTCACCCGTTTCCTACAAGCTTGACTAAAATCACTCATTGTGCAATACAATGGGTTTAACTTATGGGAAACATATTTTCAAAATGGGAAATGTACAGATTTTACATTAGTCAGAACTCTATACATAATGATCAAGAAGAATCAGCAACATTACTCACTAATTAGTTGTTTAAATGCAAAATGAGAAATAGATGCAGGATAACACAGACTGCAAACTGTGTTGACACAGAACATGGAGCCAAACAATCCATGGTGTTTCTTGTTGTGGTTGTTAGAATATTCATCAGCATCTTCTGTACAGAAAAATACCCTCCATGCATGTTACTCATCTAGTGAAACGGTTCGACGTGACTTGTTTTTGCTATAAGGGAATTGTTCAGTGAATATTTTTAATTTTCCTCTAGTCTGTAAACACATTAAACACAGGCCTATTATGGATGTGTTAGACAACTGGTTTGAGATATAGTTTAAGAAATGAATGTGAATAGTTAAACTGTGCAAGAGTATGTTTGCAAGTGTGTATTTGTATGCTGCATCCGCATGTGTGTGCATTCGCTCAAGCTGAGAATTCAGCCTATATTTCTGCCTATATACAAGAGAACAAAGACTGTTAGCAGCCCGGGTCACAACAGACATCCAATCCTGTAGTCCAGTGTTGTGTGTGTGCATGTGCATTTGTGATTTGTATCTACGTATTTTCTTGTGTGCATTTTGGGTGCATAAGCACGTTTATGTGCAAGCTTGCGAGTGCAGCGGCGTTGATGCATGCAACGTCATACTTGCTTGACCAACCACGTTCCTTTCAAAATACATATTCAGCACTTTTATCCTCTTCCTCTCTTTATTCCACTACGCCATTCTCTCCATTTTAGGGTGTTATTAGATAGGACAACTCTTGCCACTGGCAGTTCTCTTCTCAGCACTCAACATCCAAAGGCATGTGGGTTTTGGAAACTAATGTGTGTATGTTTGTGTGTGTGGATAGGTACTCATGCCTGCTGTGAATGTGCAGTTAACTTCTATTTGTGTGTGTGTGTGTGTCTACCTGCACAATTACTGCTGTATTTACAGAGGCATAAAGCATATATAGGCTACTCTTTTGATGAACTGAAATGTGTTTTCTAAGAATTAGTGATGAACCGTTAATTTAAATCAATGGTTCAAGGTGAAATTAAGGCCAGTATCACAGTCTCATTTTTTTCTTCTGTCTGTACCTATCTTGTCATTCCTCCATGCGCCATCATGTATTATGCTTCTCACCAAAATAGCAGCAAGCCCACTCTCACTTTGACCTCTCTCTCACACACGATCAGACTCATTCAAGCTCTCACACATACACAGAGGGCTGTGTAGGGCTCCATCTATTAGAGGTTCATCCATCATCACATATAATTTTAATACGGCAGGAATAAAAAGTGCTTACGTAGCTAAATAACACATTTCTGAGACCTGGATGCTGGAGTCTAAGTTTGCCTAGAAACATGCATAAGCACTTAAAAGAATGCACACACAAACACACTGGACAAGGTCAAGTTTCCTAGCCAGTTATGGCTCATGTGATGCTGCTTTCTGTCCCTTGTGAGTGCATATACTAAGTCTCTGCACTGTGTGACATGATTACATGAGAATGTAAGATTTTCTGCAGCCCTTTGGGGGCATATGCCATAATGCATGCATTCAGTGTATTTTGATTTCACATTTCTTCTTTCCACTTCATTCCTCTGGGTCTTCCTCAGGGCATCCTGGTTATGGTTAGCAGGGCAAACTGCCTTTCTGTATGTGCTTTGCAGCACAGGATGAGGCAAGACCAGACAGGGACATCACTTATTTATTCATAATGCATTTACTGTATAAAAAAAGATGCCACTGTAGCTGATAACAATTTTCAATAATTCAATATTTAATTTTAATCTTAAGAGGAATTAATTTGTGTAAATGAAGACATTCAAAGCTTCAAAGCAAGTGCTACAGCTGCATACTGGTCAGCTCTAATTACTTCAGCTTAAACATTGCGTCTGTAGGGTAAGGCAAAATAAAATGAATAACACACAGTTAAACAATGGCGTGAACTCCACATATTGCTCACAGTAAAGAGCTGTCCCGCTGACGCCTACACAAATGTCAAGTGAACAAATAACTTGCACACTTGACATACATGGTCTTAACCTTTACTAATTACCTCCAACAGTAACATCTCAACATTTTTAACAGAACTCATCACTGCATAAATATGTTAAAGGGGCAAAATACCTATGCTCAAATTCAGCAGTTTGTCACTTAAGTTTTAAGTTTTGTTCAGCCGAATCTTTTGACCCCTTAAATACTTTGGATACCAGATGGAGTCCTAGGGTGTAGTGCCCCTTTAAGGCACCATAAGGTGTAAGAGAACAACAAGGACAGTGAGTAGGCTTACATTTAGTCAGCATTAAATGTCCATATAAACTAAACTCTGTGCATGATCAGTTTATCAGAGTAAGGATGAGAAGAACTTGTTGTCACTATGCGCACATGCTAAGTAAGCGAAGGATAACACAGTCCACATCTCTCTCATCACTATGCCACTGTTTAATAATTAGGCAATGGTGCTCCCATAATTGGCAGCCTACTGTCCACACATGCCCAGCCTCTACTACAAGCCAGACCCAAGCATTTCTAACACAAAGAATGTTTCAGGTTGCTTTACCAAAGTCAGCGATAGTGTGAAAAAATACTATTCACTCTATTCACTCACTGCTTCAGTTTAGTTTTTACAAATTATGAAATCATTAACCCCTGGAAGGCAGTTGCTACAAAGAGTTAGAAAATGTAAAAAAAAAATCTCTTTCAATGAACATTACCTGGGATTAGATATTTGAGCTGAGGGAAGTGGAATCAAGATGAGCACAGGCTGCAGTGTGAGACAAACACAAACAGATCTATTATAAGCTATATTGATCCATTCTGAAAGATGGACACCTCAGAGCAGTATACAGTGTTTCAGCATTGCAGTCTGAAAATGCAATTCCACAGTGTAGCTAAGGAAAATGTTTTTGCCAGGTTGGCTGCTGACGAGACCTCAGTGTGATGTATGAAAAAGATAAATAAAACAGTGATTTCCTAGTTACATCTCTTTTTCTGCTGCATCCATTTGATGACAAGTTAACCAAGGTCATGTTACTAATAATAATTACATTATGGACTTATCATACACCATATGGGCATGACTTTGCTATTGCCCCTTGTATTTAAACACGTTTATTTACATTACTAACAATGTGGCTATTTGTGCTGTTATGTCCTCCCATCTCATCTCTGTGTGTCATTCTGACCAGCCCACTCCAATAAAATGTTCAAACAGAATATTGGACAATGCAGTATAGCCTAATTCATATTGTGAAATATTTATTTGTAGACAACAAGAGGAGGGTAAGAAAATGAGAACTGCTAAAATATACAGTATATTTATAAAAAGAATAAAAACACAGAAATTAGTTCATATTGCTAACTGATCCTCTGTCCTTTCTACTGCTGGCACTGGCAGAGGAAGAGGCTGATTAAAGAGTGGAGAGCTGCTGTCAGAGCCTGATCAGTTTTAGGCTCTATAGCAAATTGGGCTGAACCGTTACTGTATACTTTTAAGTACTGTCTGTTTTCTAGCGATTAGTGAACATGATCATTACGGATAAGGCAACAGTGGGTGGGGGAACACAGGCAGTGCTGAACCTGCCTGTCCAAACCTGCCTGGCCCTATGTGAAGAAGTAATTGCAGGCCTCACTTACCTCAGTTAAGGTCAGTGTTCATGATTCAACAAAAGTTCTGAGGCACTACCAGAAAATCCTGAAGGAGAATGTCCAGCCATCAGTTTGTGACCTGCAAACAAACCATGCAAACAGTGCATTTACATGGACATTAGTAACAAGGTTACAATCAGTTTTCTCAAGTAAGGCTAGCAGTATACACATCATCTGTGCACATTTCCCAGAATTAACGTGACAGAGAGATGGAATGCAATTATCCGGCAGGGGGCAGTTTCCCAGTACACAGTTTTCAGCAGTGGAGGATGATAAGTGCTTTCCGTCCTTTTAATAATGTTTTGAATTATTAATGTCAATTAATGTTTTGGAGAATCACAACATTTGGAAAAATTTTTTATAAGCATTTCTCAGGTCTCTGCAATACTTCTATGACAAAGATATTAAGCCGTCAGATCCCTGACATCTACATATAGGAAAAACTAAAATAGAACACAGCGAGAAGCAGTCTGTTCTGTGTCTGTACACTAATAAAAACTAATAGATTAACAAGTCAGATATAGAAGAAAAAAGGAGGCATTCTGACTTTTAACAAGGAAACGTAATGTCCATTCAGAGTGGCTAGCTGGTAGCGCTAATAATACATATCCATAGACTCTGTTGTTGCAAAGGAACAAAAGGCCAATGGGATTAATTCTACGACATTGTAATTGTCCACATCGCGACCACGAAAGACAGGAGAATGGTCTTCCTATCCGAAAGGGTGAGTGAAATCCACACAGCCTTCACTCCCTGCAGCTTACCTATCTGAACAGAAGATGTTCATAGGTGTGTAGGTCTGGGCTGTTAGCATTTTAGGTCATGTTGTATAATGATAAGGACGTAAAGTTTGTGATGTGTTCCATGCATATGGCTTAAACATCTCCTGACCGAATTTGCTAATATTTAAATGACTGCATCTTTTACTCAGTATTGAATCTTTACTTTATACTTTATATTTTTATTTACCTCAGTCATCAGATAAGTTTCATTCTGGCAGTAGTGTATGAAGCAAAACAAAACCTCCCTGGACATCCCAGAAAAACGTGCAGCACCTTGGTTACAGTAACTCTCCCTTCAGAGGCTGTCTGACGTGCAGAAAAACATTTAGGTTAATTTAAAAAATTTTGTTACCGTTACAGCCTCTTTCTCACTTTAGAAACACTTCAGTTATGGGTACTGCTCCTGTGTCAGACACAGGTTTATAGAAACGAAAAGCCAGAAAAAAGGACCTACATTGTTTGGTCAAAATTGGCGATACAGAGGATTTCACAATGTACAAGAATAAAGGAAACAGGGCTGATATGAGTGACAACTTGATGAAGTCCCCTGTGATTCCTGTGCATATTTGAGATCGGTGGCATGCTGACACCTACTCAGGGGGCAGTGTCATCAATTATGCTTTTACCAGAATTCTTTATCAGTGTGATGGCTGTTAGGTCATTTTAGTTTCAACAATATAGACTATTTAAGACTATATTATGTTAAGCTTTTCTCTTCAGTGGCTCTTGTTGTTCTGTTTTGATATTGGTGCTATTGATTGATGTTGTTTTGTTTTCATTTTATTATTATTTTTTTCTGCCTCAGGCATTAGATGCAGTTTGGTACTTATAACACAACAAAATGTTTGCCTCTGCCATTATGCTTATAATATGGGAGAGAATCAGGAAGCCCTACTTACAACTGCATTGTGATATCTGCTTCTTCACAAAGTCTAAGCCATCTATTGTATCTCCCAGAAATCTGTTGTCATCAGTTTCTTGTTTTAAGTAAATTATTCACTAAAGGCATTTTTTTCCACTTTATGACCAAATAGCATTTTGTTGTTCCCTTATATGCAGCTCAAGGGGAACACTACTTGTCTAAGGGTAGTCATTATTGATTTTACATTTGTTTGCCAAAGTATACACACACACACACACACACACACACATATGTATAGATGTTTGTGTGTGTGTGCGTTTGTGTGTGTGCACACTTTTCCCCATTCTGTCATTTTTCTTTGAAAAGATTTTTTATCTCATTTAGGTGCTCAGGGCGCTTGAAACCGTCAGAAGGTGAAAGGCAGAATGCAGAAAAGTCACATGATGAGGGCCTGTCATTTTCTCTCTTCCTCCCTCTCTCACTCTTTCTCTAAGTCTCTCACCATCTCTCTGTGTCTTAGAGTTGCTGAATAGGGATTCTATAATGAGGGAGCTGTGACGTTGAGAGGTAGAAAAAGAGAAAACTAAGCAATGTAGTCTGTGGGGGTTATGGGGAGAGTGATGGGTAGAGAGGGCAGGGAAGGAGAAAAAGAGGAAAGAGGAGGAGCAGAGTCAAGAGATCAGGATGCAGAGAGAAAATTCTCAGGCAAGGTCTTTCCTAATGAACAAATTATCATGCAAAGGTCTCACTCTCCAACCACTTCGCCCAACCCTCTCTCCTTTCCTTCTTCCATCTCTTTCATTGTCACTTGTTCTTTCCATTCTTTCTTTTCCCACCCTTCTCTCTCTCTTCCTCTCTTTTCTCTCTCTGCTTCACTGGATTGACCTTGGTTCCAACCTCGCTCAAATCCCTTGCTTGTTGCCTCCCTCCCTACTTCTATAACCTTGTTTATTTTCTGCCATATTCCTGTTTTCTTTATCTCCGTTCCTTCTCCTCCTTTCCACTGTTTGCCCCCCTCAACATATTCTGAGTTCCTACAGGCCTTAGGCAGTAGTCTGCTTCTCTAAAACCTCTCTATCAGCACATCCCTGTAATAGTCAGGTCTGACAGTCACTTTCATTGCAGAGTTGCATGATTTACCATACACACACACATACACACATATTCACACATACAGTGTTAACACAGTACAGTGCTAACATAGTGTAACCAGAACTGTCAGTAACTGTGCATCGTTGTGCGAGTATCTTCTGCATCTCTAATAACAATATTAGATACTCATGCATGAACGGTTAATTTTAAACATGAGCACATGCACAAATACTATGTGTGTGTGTGTTCATCTGTGCGTTCATCCAATTTTTTTACCTCTCTTTCCAGCTATTCAATTCTGTACCCACCAGCAATGTAAAGGTCACACACTGCAGCGGCGTTTGACTCTGCAGTCTGTTAAATAATAGCATTGCTATTTACTGTTCTCAGCTCCAGTCTGACGTCTATGTGTGGCCTGGGGGCTACATCTTCTCCACAGCATCGTCTCAGCGACAGCTCTGCATCGTGTCAGTACGCACTGGGCAGGACAAGGTTTGGTGCATGTTTTGGGCATGTTTTTAACTTGTCGGGGTGGGAGACATTTGAGAAAAGAAAGAGGTAAGGGAATGAGAACAGCAGGAACAAAAAAGACATTATACTGAGTAAACATGTTTGTTTCTGACACCAAATTGAGGATAAACATAAAAAATCTGCTTGCTTCACTTTTTTGTATAAATAAAATATGTCAAAATAATACTGACATTGATTTTCTTTGTTATATATTGACACTTTTATTTTTCCTACTGGCCCTAACAGCAACCTTCAACCATGAGGACAGATGACAGCTGTGTCCTCTATTTCAGTAACATCTAAAGATTTGAGTTTGAAGTTAGGTTCATTTGCAGTTTGAGAGAATTTGATTTAATCTACAGCTGGATCCAGAAATATCTGGGCAATGATAGACTAGCCTTTATTGTTTATATTAATTGAGTGAATTAAACATACGACTTATATTTATAAGAGATGCAGGTGAAACAATGTTCTTTTACTCATTTATGCAGGTTAAGTCCTTCCCAAACACTAGCTGATCCAAGCAGGACTTTCTTTTGTAGTGCATTGCATATCTATGACCCAAAAGTGTGTTTGTCACCATGAAGAATGAATTCTCACATTTTGTTGTGGATGTGCCAAATGTTAAGGCATGATGACGTGCTGTAATTAATACAAGTTCAAGTGATGGGTCTGTGGTTAAGAGCATAGTAATTTACTTAAACGCCAAAGCCCATTGCAGATCATTAGACGGACAAATACATATGTATTACTTTCTTACTCATTCCAACTTTACTAACATGAGTGGTAAGCACACATTTTCAACACATTCTTTCATTTTTCCTTTGCATCCCACTTCCTGAGCAAGGTAACTGCACTTGCCTTCAAAAGGTTTTTAATTCAGGTCCAATCTCAGCTACCACAAATCTTTCAGGCTTGATAAATCGCATTTAGTGGGCAAAAATACCCCACTCTGCGTAATTATGAAGGTTAATATACAAAATTTTGTAAGCATGCGCTTGCTTGTGTTTTTCAAAGATGCAAACACCATAGTAGATCAGCTTCTGGGTGGCTTGTCGGTGTTAGTACACCCAAACTTTTATTAAATCAGGCTCTAAATCAATATACGCTACTATAAATTTGAGTCTGTTTTTGGAATAAAAGAATATAATCTTAACTCACTAAATTGAGGTAAATGTTTATTACCTAATAAAGTGGCTTGTACATACATCGTCGTACATCGCGACAAGGCAGGAGGACATAGCAGGGTAACTGGTTAAAATATTATTTACAGTGATTCTTATGTAAAACAACATGTGTAAACACAGTCAGCAATACTGAGGTCAGTAAAAATTACTGGAGCCATGCCTATATAATGTATGATAAGTCTATGACATAATTATTGTGACAGGCCAAGTTACAGCATGTTTTCTGTCTTTGTGGATCCTTGACTCTTTTTTGTGAAATGTATTGAGTGACTCTTCATAGATACTGCAGATGTTTCAATGCTTTATTTAATGAGCCTTCCACAGAATTTTAGAAGATAACTGAGCTGCAATTAATCACACCGCGTGAGCTTAACTCGTTCTCTGTGCACAAGGTCTGGGACATCCAAGCCAGTTGTCTTATTTGTAATGACATCTGGGCTCTCAATTTGTCCTTGTTTGGGTCTTGTTTAGGTGATTATTATAACCTTAACATTACTAATACCTTGGCTTGTTTAGTCTTTCTGCATGTGCAACATTGCATCCACTCTATAGGTTGCAGTTAAATTGCTCTAGTTAGTCTGCCAAGCTTAAGCTGATGATGCAGTGGACTCCCTAAAAATAAACATAGATAGTTTTGATATTTAATTGCAACGAGCATGTAAAGTATGTTCAATTGAAAAGGCTAAGTATATTCAATAAATTAATTCCCTCATTAAACTTAAACAAAGGTCAACTGTTGTCTATTACAGCTACATTACAATATACACTTATGTTTTCTTAGTATAATTTGTTGCAGGCATCTGAATAAGCAGGAACTGCTTCAAATGACACAATAATGCGGATTTGCTCATCAAAATTAATTTTATTACCACCAAATGGGAAGGACTACAGTGTAAATACAGACAGTGCTAAACAGCCCCAATCCAGTCGAGGACGGTAGATTTATCATTTGCCAGTCAAAAAGAAGTATTTTATCTTTAATAGAGTTCTCTTGTTCCCCTCGCCTCTGTTTCCATATGTCTCAGCAGCAGCCCTGGTTTAACATGTGTCGTGTCTATGTTATCTTAAGTGCCTTTTCTCCCTGGGGCTTACGAAAAGGTAGACAGAAAGAGACAGAACCCTTTTCCCTCTAGCCAGAGAGTAAAAAGAGGAATAAATCAAGGTAAGTGCACTGCTTGTGTGAGAGAGAGATCGTCTATGTCAGTGTGTGTTTATATGTGTCAGTCCGTGTATGACCGTATCTGACTGTGACGGTCTCTGTCTACATGTATGTGCATGTGTCTACATACCTGTGTTTAAGTGTATGCATGAGTGTGCGCCCCTGCCTTATGCTCCACAACCCAGATGACTCTGGGTAATTGCTACTTATATGGTGACCTGTCAGATCACATCACTGTGACTAAGGAAGAAGGGCAGAGGAGCAATTTATTCCCCTTATGCCCACCTTTCTCCTCTCTCCTTTTAATGATAATTATGAATGATTTACGCTCTGCTGGCGTGTGTGTATGTGTGTGTGTTTGTGTGTGTTCTTGGTAATGTGAATCAGCTAACCTTTTGCTGCCCTTGGTTAATCTGCATTCTGGAAAGACACTTTTTTGGTAAATATTGTTTGGGAGTGGAACATTTGGTATGTGAGTCCCTGTGCGCATTACTGTGAAGCCTTTGGGATTTGGTAGCGCTGTACAAGACAGAAGGATTATTGTGTTTGTTAAGAACAGAGAAATGAGGATCAAGAGACACACAGACAGAGCTGTTGAAATAGATGACAATAGAAACAGAGGAAAAAGAAAAATTGTGCTTGTATGTGTCCTTAGTTTGAAAAAATTGTGCCTACTGTATATGTGTTCATTCATTTCATGTTCATATTTATGTCTTTTTTGTGTCCTGATAGGTGTCTGCGCCTGTGCACAGTCTATATTTCTGTGCATTGTTTCCTTTGATCAAGCTTTTCATCTGTGGCCCAGCAGTAGTTGTAATTGGTCTCTGATGGGACTGAGCCACTGGGTACTGACTGAGTGAAACAGGCTTTGGATGGCTTCCTTAAATATTTCAGCCCAGCCAAACGTGAGGTCTCCCTGCTCTCGCCTCAGGCTCAGCCAACACCACCACTTAGCTGAGCAAGAAAAGGAAAGAGAGCTCGATAGACATCAAGAGCGTATCTGATGACGGTGACTGTTTAAGGCCGCATTCTCACAGACTTTCACTCTTAGTGAGAAAAAGCAGCCCTTGTCATTCATTTCAATGTGGAAGTGCATTGCACAGCGGGAACTGACACAACAGGGTGCTCCACCAAATGGCACAGTATCATGCAGAACAAAAGCTGGATCTGATTCAACTTTTTCCTTCAATGAAACATAACATCATCTGTCAATCTGGCATGTTGCCCAGTCATATAAACAAATGATACATTCCTCATGGATTATTTTGCAATGTAAGAAACTTCTACTGTTTGTTAAGAGGTTGCTGTGACCAAATATGCCATCAAGATAACTTCATAAAACTGGACAACTGCACTAATGCCTGCTCTCAGCTGTGTTAAAACAATATCTATGTAAATCCAGCTAAATACATGAGCCTTGTGCCTGTACACTTCTCCAAGTGCGAAAGAGGAAACGAGCATATCATTGTGACAAGCTGTCATTAAACTTCTGTCTAGCAACTGGAAGGTTGAGCAGCATCTCCAGATCTCAAAGTTACTTCAAATAGATCTGCCAGTTTGCTACAATGAACCAGAACCTCATTACAGCATATCTGTCTGCACCACATTAAGTGGACATGGTCAACATTGGAGCATTCTGCATCAGGCCAAATATTTGTTTTGCTTCAATGCTTAACCAGCAGATCATCCTTCTACTTTTTCTACCTTGAGCTTTACTTTCTCTTTCCTTCTTCTGCTGTATGGTTGTCTCTCCTCTTTTTACAGCCTCTCTGTCTACCCACTCACTCTCCTTTTTGTCTGTTCCCGTCTTCCTTTTCTCCCTCTCTCTGTCTCCATTCATGCTCCTTCCACGAATCCAAGGCAAAGTGAAAAAGATAATTCCCTGGTTCTCCGCAGAGAGACAGTTCATAAAAATAGGGAAGGTTACCTTTCATGTTCAATTTTAAAGGAATGTTTGAGATTTCCCCGAGATGATTAAATAGGAGTGCTTCTGACAAGGTCACACAGACTTACACATATACACACATACTGAAACATACACACACACACACACACACACAGGGACACACAGGCATGGAGCTTGGTCAAAACACCTTTGGGATGTGCTGCCATTTCTGAAGCATAACACTGCAAAGCTAAAACTGGAGAAAAGAAAAAGAAAACATTCATGCCTGGGTGAAAACCACAGCATAACCAGGAGAGTGCGCCTGTGTTTGCACCATGTTCCTGTTAGCTCAGAGGCTAAATGGCAAAGGCAGCACAACTGACTGACTTGTTTCTTTATTACTCTGGCATTTACTACTGTTCATTTCTGTTGTAACAACCATGAGTTAAATAAATAATGTTGCTGTTTGTGTGTACACATACTTATTTTTGCGTGCCTCAGTCATATGTCTTTAACATTTATTTTTATGTTTGTGCATGTATGTTTACAGCCTTATTAAGGTTTAACTTCTGGCTTTAAGCAGCATTGTATCCCTAGAGACCAATTATCTGACAGGGTTAAGGAAACTCTCTGGTGTCAGAGAAGGGAGATTGCAGGGTTCTGACAATACTCCAGCATGTTTCCTCAGGCATGCTGAGTGCTTGGATGTGTGTGTGTCCTGCGTATACATGCATATGTGCATGTGTGTATTATTTATCAGAATCCCCATTTGCTCACACATTAGTAATGAACACGGCTTTCCAGGGTGTTACTTTGATCATGCTTATTGCCCCAAAATTTGGAATAACACTGCATGGGAACCCCGCAGTGTTTGTTATGTGGTGCATGTGTGTGCATGAAAGTGTGTGGGTATAGGTGTCACATACTGCAAATTGCTGTCAGTCAGGGTGTTAAGGTATTCTAGATGTGTCCCAGCCACTTGGTAACTATAGCAGAGACTGACAGAGGTGCTGTGGGACAAAGTGGAGTTGGCGTCTTGAATGAGTTATCCTGAATTCAGTCTGCGTGCGTCTCCAGAGGCATGGATGAATGGCCTGATTCTCTCTCTACCTCCCTATTTCTCTATGACTTTCCAGTCCTCTCTCCTCTTCTCCTACTGCTCCCCCTCTTTTCCCCTTTCAAACTTTCTCATCCCCCCAAATCCTTACATTGTGTCTTTTTTTATCCATCTCTTCCATCAGCCTCCTATTTTGACTGCCCCTTTTTCCTGCCTTCTCTCTCTCTCTTTCTCTCTCTCTCTCTCCCTCACGTACAATTTTCTTCGTTCTCCCACTTCCGCTCTCAATTATTTGAAAGTTTTTTCTCCAACAATGAGCTGCACTCAGAGAGCTCCAACTCTGTTTCCATAGTGAAAGGAGGTCCACTTATGCTCTTTACTAGCCCAACTTTCACCCATCACAGAGTTTTTCTTTACACCATGGCCCTCTTTTTTCTTCATGCTCCTTTATACCTATTACTCCCTTTTTCTCAGTGAAGCAAATTTTTACGTCATGTTATTTGTCCACATTTCCACATTGGGGCTTCTTGCAATCTATTTCCTCTCACACAGCAAATGTATGTGCCAACAGACAATTGTAGGTAGTTAGCTACACAGTGAGAATGTTTTCTATGCTTTTTGTGGCACACCTGGCAAGTGGCATAGTAAAAAATAACAAAAATAACAAATAAGAAAGATTTTATTGCGTGTATTTAGTTTCTTTCTGCATCTTTCTGCATCTTTCTAAAACCTACAATCCAACAACATGAAAACCTTCACCATTCTATGCCAGTGTTGTTGTTGCTTCTTCTTCTTCTTCCCAGTCCCCCTCATCTGTATAAATCACTCCCTGTTTTTTTCACTTTCTTTCTCACCTCTCTTTCTGGCTTCACCTAAATGACCACCAGAGTCTTACTGGTTACTTAAATTCTCTTCCCATCCTTCTTCACTCCCCTTTATCTTTCCCTGCCCCCCTCCTTTCCCTCCCTTCCCTCCTAACAGTGCCAAGGACAAAGACAATGGAGTCTGTACATGTCTCAAATATATCCACACTGACATGCACAGAAGTAGCTGGATGCAGGGACATCCATGCTTACATGGGCAAGCATGGATGTCGCACACACAGAGCTGTTTTAAACTCTCTGGGCAGCATACACAGGACGGGACACACCATCATATACCAGTCAAATGTGTGGGCTATAATTAGAACATCAATGTAAAGCAGTGCAAAGTCAGCAGCTTAGAGACACACATACAGGCGAAGGTACTAGAGAGACTTGAGAGACAGATACATAAGAAAGAAGGGAGCATTATTAAGTTACCATTATGTGACTTCTATGTCTTCTATCAGTAGTTCCCTCACTGCTGCTAGAAAATAGAGACTTAATAGAGACGTGCTAATATTAATGTCAGATATGAGCCTTGATGTTGCCTAAAAAGCTAAGAGTCTGATCCATATGGGTCGATCTATGCATGTGCAGCAATTTGGTAGATTTGACTCACAACAATAGCATGGCGAGAGCTAAACACTTACTTAGCTGTATGGGCGTATGTTATTTCACGCTTGCTACACTGACAAGCTTGACAGCTAATTGTAATATCTGAAAAGAAAATGTTGTGACAGGTGGCACTGCAAAATACAACACAACAAAATTAATAAAGTACCTTTGAAAGCTTGATAAAGAGCACGCTGAAGAGAAGGACACGACCAAGCAGTTAACTTTAGTGTCCAGATAGTGAGTTGTGCTTTGTGCTTGATTTCAGAGAGTGACAAGGTCGTCTATGTAAAGTGTGCAGGAGGAGTGACATGACCGCAACTTTGTATTGGGGAGGTTCATGGGATAAAGTCCAGGTAAGCTTCAGGTGGTCTGACTCAGATAGCATTCTCACATGCAACTCACATGTTTACAAATACTTTTGATTCTGTTTTATGTTGTATGCTGATCGGAGTTGGTGCTGACGCACAATTATTTATTATGTCAATAAAATAACAGTTAATTTTTCTATTTGTTAATTTGTTGCATGTTTTACAAATACAGGAAAGCAAAGTTTAAGACAAGGCTGATGGCTTTATTTTCTTCCACAAGGCGTGGTATACATTTTATTAAGCAACTGGATTGGATCAGTATCGGGTAACTGCCCGATATATAAAGTCCTGATATCAGTATCGATATCGGAACTGATAAAGTCAGATCAGTGCATCCCTAGTAGAGATCATATTAGACTGCATAACAATTTTATTGACATTATTGTATTTATGTGGCACTGAAAGCACTAAAGGGGGTTTAATTTAAAGTAATTGACTATAATAACAACAGTTTTATAGAAAAATATATTCAACAAATCAATAGCATTCCCGGTTTACTAACACAATAACATTTAACAGTAAAACATAATTACCCTGCTCAACCTCCTGTAATACATAGATCAAAGCTGAAAGGTCCAACCCTAGTTTTATTAATATGACAGTTAGGCCGTCCTCTTTCATTGATCAAGTTAAGATGAGAAGTGGCAGGACATTGAACTTTCTCTAGGCAGAACTATTTTAGATTTTTTATCAAGCGTAAAAAACTAAGTGGCAAGGGGAGAATGCACAAAGATCAACAACAATCCTTCAACTCTAAATGACATGACACCAGACCAAATGAGACACCTGCTCCTGGGTTTATATATATATATATAACGTTGTAATGTTCTGACCTTAACAGGTGAAGTGCCGTGAAATGACTTTTTTTCAGAAAGTTTAACAAAAACGTGGCAATTAACATTGCAGCCATTTTAAGCAGAATACCTTCATTTTCAGGGGCTCAAAAGTATTTGGACAACTCACTGACAAGAAGTTAATTGACCATATGCAGTTAATTTCCTCATTACTTCAAGACAAATGACGCACAAAAAAAGATCAGGAGTTGATATCAGGCATTGAGTTGGACCTAACTGTATATTTTACTAGCTGAAACCTACTGGCTTGCTATTTTCATAACAGAAAAAAAGGCTTGCAGAGGTATGTGACATGCATCACAGAAGATGTAGTACTAAAGTAATGTATTGTACTGTGCATTCAGTGTAATGCAATACATTACAATGTGTTAGATAGTATTTGTTTAACAAATAAAATGTACGCCTATTTTTAGAATGACCCAATCAATCAAACTCAGGAACTTCTAGCAACATTTACATATGTGCTAACTCAGTTAGTTTGAAAAGCTACTTTAGCCAGAAATATAGAAGCACCAAGGTAAATGTTTAAGTTTAAATCTTTATGTGATGTGTGACTATTTTTTCCCACTTTTGACTGAGATGAGACGCTGCAACACTCTGTCTCAGCATTTTAGCCCAGAACCCTGTCTGGCAGAGGCACATGCTCAGAGTGGGAACATGATCTATAATTTATAACTACTTATGAACAGACAGTCTGTCAGGATGTGTTGTGTGTTTGTGCATATGTTTTTGTGAGTGCATGTGGGTGTGTTTTTTTATTTATTTTTTTATTTTTATGACTGCCTAAACAAGGTCTAAAAGTGACATTTTAAATCATCAGTCACGCAATATCTTCAGAAACTAAATTTTAGCATGTTTTTCTGGCATTACATTCCCAATATACAGTCTGTTGCCAAAGGTTTTAAGGTGGTCATGGCAACGTTGTTACCATGGCTTTTGTAGATTATCATAGAGACAGAGGAAGATAGACCTGAAAGTGGAAAATGTTGTGTGCCACATTACTTTAAAACAGTATGTAGTCGACCTGTGAATCATAATGCACTGTTGGTGTTGAAAGGACTGTCCCTTTGATAAAGCACAAATGTGATAAATGCTTGCAAAAACACTAACAAAAAGTTGCAAACATGTAGGCTAACAATTCTCCCAACATGAAGAAGCACATGCAAGTTTCTGCAAGTAGCAACAGTCACTTTTTCACAGCGCCTTGGCATTTAATTTCTTCAGGAAAAGAAAATCAGACATGAGAAAGAGCTCTATTATCTGTGTTTGTAAGTGCATGTTTATATTTGTGTGTTTGTCCATATTGGAGTGTGTACATCAGTATGCAAATGTATTAACTCACTTCAGTTTGCACTGATACGCTCTGGACTAATTTTAATTATTATTTTGAACGCTTTTTGTATTCTATTCACAAATTTAAATTTAAAAAACAGCACAATAATTGCAGATAATTTTTAAAAGCTCTCACTTTTTTCTTCCTTCTTCCTTGTTATCCACACTGTTCAGTCACCCCGTTTTTTATGTCCACCCAAGCCAATGCCCTTATGACACACACACACACACACACACACACACACACACACACACAGCCTCAGACTCAGACTCATGATGCATTACCAGTCCTCTCATGGACACAGAAACACACTTTAGCACGAACAACAGTATGCGCTATCAAACTATCAAACTCAGCCTCTCTCTCATACACACACACACACACACACACACACACATAGACACGGTGCTATAGGGCTATTCATCTGTCTGGAGCAGTGGTTTATGAAAGGTCAGTCTTTGAGTTATGACAGAATCTCCTGGCCACAACAACCTAAGCATGGGTGGCAGAGCAGTGACTATCTATGTGTGTGTCTTTGGTAAAAGTGTGTGTGTGTGTGTGTGTGTGTGTGCGCGCGCACGAGAGAGAGAAAAAAGAGAACGGGGCAGACCTGTAATTAGTGTGAGATGCTGTCGTAGAACAGGAAGAGAAAGTAGGAAAATGAACACTGCACTGGAGAAGTGGGTCTACAGAAACAGTTTACCTCACTGTGCAAGATAGAAGAGGACAGTTTAAAGGGAAGACAAATGGAGAGGAGAGCTGGAGAATTGAAAATGAGGGAGAGAGACATGGCTTATGAGGGATGAAGCTGTGGCAGAGATGGAAGGGAAGAGACAGAGCGGGGTCATCAGAGTGATAGAATGCAGGACAAGTGCCAAGAGAGTGGATGGGTTGGCACAAGAGACAGGGGCTGGGGCTAAATGAGAGATTGTGAATTATCTAGTGTGTGTTGATGCATGTATGTGTAAGAGTATGTGAGGCTGTGTGTGTATGTCTTGGCAGAAGTGGAGGGGCAGATGCTGCCTGCGCTCCAGGCCTACTGCTTTACGGCCTTCTGCGGAAATGTTGGTGTGCCAACCTTAGCTCTCATCTACAGCCAATCACACGCCTGGGCCTGCAGTAGAGCAGAGTTAATGCATATGCACAGACACACATGCATACATACACCAGCAGGAACACACGTACTCACGGAAATTCCATAATGAGAGACAAGGATAATAAATGGAAAGCGTGTGTATCACTGGTGATTCAGTTCATTAAGGTGCAGGGAACAGTGTGTGCCTGTAATCAACAGGAGGCTTTTGGTACACACACACACACACACACACACACTCTAGCTAGAAGAGTTGCCTAAAGAGACATTTAGTTATGTTTTATGACAGGTAATATAAATTCACTCCAACCTCTGAACTTTTCTGGGCTGTTACAGCATTTTACAGGGAGAACTTTGCATATAAGAATTGACCAACTCTGTATCTCTTTCACCACAGACTTCTGTAAAAATCCTGTTCTCTCCCATCCTACATATCAATCCTGTTCAGTATGAGGCTGTCACTTTTCTGCCACAGCCGCCTTGCTCTTCTTACAGAACCCCATCAAGAACTGGACAGGGAGCACTGTCACACAACAACTCAAAGACTTGTATGTATCAAATCCCCACTATTTACACTAGCAGAGGAGACACACATAGACAAGTTTGGACATGTATAGAAATTACAATGTTTTTAAAAGAAATGCAGATCTTATAACATAAAATTGATCAGGAATACAGTGTAGACACTGTTAAAATTGTAAATGACAGCTGATTTTTAAAAGAATATTTACATATAATCAGCCAACATTTGTACCATCTTCCAATAACATGTTGTTAATGTTTCATTTAAAAGGATAACTAATCATTGTAAAATCATTATACAATGATGGTAATACAGCTAAAGACATGCATCTGTTCATAAAAAACAAGGTAATTCCTATGTGTGTCCAAAGGTTTTGACTGGCAGTGTATACTCTCAATCAGTGTATCCAGTGAGTCCAACTTAGTAAAGGGCATTCAGAAAGAACAATACATCAATCCTGAAGCATATTGCTTGAATTAAATAAGGGTGAATAAATGTAAAATATGTTTGTCACAACTACAGCTCTGTCTTGAGTTTCATCACACTTTGTTTTTGCATGTACGCTCTGTATTTCAAGTAAAAACAGTTTGGTGTGGGGGTGATTGGGTGATGATTGATAAAACCTCTAGTTGTTTTTACATATCACACTGAAGATAATGCAATAGAATTGAAAGTAATGCAACACAAAAAAAGAGGGAGAGAGAGAGAGAGATGCAGAGGGATGCAAGGTGGATACAGGATGATGTCGCAGAGGAAACAGCAGGGAAGCAGTGAAGAAAAAGATAAAGAGAGCAACTGAGGGATGCAGATGAAAAACTCAGAAGAAAGGAAAAAAGAGAGTCAAACAGAAGGAGAGGTTGAAGGTTGAGAGGTAGACAGACAGATCACAACCAAGCTGAGACTAGCCGACAGCTGTGAGAGCAGAATTTGATACTGCGGCACAGACACACAAACAAAGATGTGCACGCACACACATATGCAGCCAGAGACATGAGAATGTGTGTATATACATGCACACGCATAAACACAGGCTACAGGGGCACACACAGAAGCTCACACAATCCAAAAGAGCCACATTACACATGAAATATTAATGGTTCAAAGCAATCAGCAAAAATGGAGATGGGAAGACAGAGTGGAGAAGAGAGGGGGAGACAGAAGGTGGTGGTGGTGGAGGTGGATACAGGATACAGATGACAGCAATATGTCTATGTACTACCAAATGCTGGCATGTGGAAAATCTGCAAAATGATATGAATTTCGAATTATCACTTTTACCAGGAGCATGATCAACCCACATAACTTATTTTCTTCCTCAGTTTTACTGGATTTATCAAGCAGCAGAACAAGGTCATCCCAAGTGCTCAAATGTCCTAATGCAGATCCACTCTGGCAACAATAAATATATAACATTTGTGTGTATATGTGTGTCTATCTGTACTTAATGCTGTGTTAGAAATGCAAAGCTTAATTCAGCATCTCAAGCATGGGTGGCTTGTGCGAGTCTCAATAAATCATTAATGAATAATTTTCACAGGTGAGAGACTGTGCACGAGAAAAAGTTGAAAACAAAATTGGGTGAGGACATATTGTCTTCCCTTGCTAAATGCTAATGTTTTCACAGAATATTGAAAATGTTGGGACGGATGAGTTTATGTCTGTCCATGTGCGTCTAAATGTTAATTCTTGATGATAAAGCACAAACAGTCAGGTATGTTAGTTCTCTTAAGCACCTTTCTGCCCCTTAAAAGCTTCAGGTAATAACACCATCCATCACCAGCTCTTGTGGACATATGTGCATGT
>OMLM01004209.1:2297-26074 GCA_900302695.1 Helostoma temminkii | reverse complement strand
GTCCAGTCCAAAAGCAGTATAAACATTAATTTGTTTTGTGTCGTGATTGACACATGATCAATACCATAAACAGTTCTTGATGATTTGTTGATGTTCGGAAAATGTCAGAATCTTTTTAAAATCAGTTTCATAAAGAGCTCAACACTTATCTTGAAAACACTGACTGACTCATGGACCAGACTGTGCAGCATACGTCAGTCAGTTTGAAGACCCCGATGGTAGAACAGCCACTGTTACAGTCCTGCTGTTAAGAAGCTGCAATATAGACCTTTATATTGAGCTGCTAGACACAGAAACACTCAAACTGACAGACCAAATGTATTGTGTAAAGTGATGAGAGCAGCCCACACATGCCCTTAGGTAGCCTTCTTACCCACAGAGCTGCAGTGGATGCTAGCTGTGATGATGAACCACTACAAGAAAAGTACAAGCATTATCTAGCTACTGTCACCCAGGTGATCAATAGGGTGGCAGGGGGTTGTGTACATACATCAACAGTTTCTCACATCATCGTCACACACCCTAGACAAAGCCACTGTGCATTGTAAGTTTAAAGGGGTAGTTTGATTTTGTTTCTGATAAGGTGAAGTTAATTAGTGGTATTGTTACTGAGGCAAGGATATTGGCTAATGCTATGGCTTCTGTGAGTATGGTTAAAAAAACAACCACAACCACTACATCTGATGTACTGTATGTTTTTTTTTTAAGTTTGACAGTGTTACCACACCCTGCCTGCCCTTACAACATTGAAACACTACCATTTTTGGAAGATATAAACAGGAAGTATAATGTAGTCAGCTGTATTGCAACATTTTCTAGACTGTATTTGTTTACATTTTGCCAAATTGGCACAATGTGCTGAAGTACCTACAACTTACCTATTAGAAGTTCATGTTTGCAACCTATAGATATACAGACAGCCATCACTGGACTGCTGGGAAAACTTCTCAGGGACATTCTGGACTAAAAATATGTGTATCATGTATGTATTGACTGAGTTATGACACTACAAAGGATTCTGTTGGTGAATAAGGCAGATCACTGGTCCTCACAGCCTGAAAACCTTTGCTGTAAAGTGATCAGATTCTGACCATTAGAACAGGGAGACAATATAGTGATGAAGATACAATCACGGTATAGCTGGAGTCGCAATAATGACACTCTAAAAGTAAACACATGTTTAGCCAGATTTTCGCTGACAGTACAAGAAGAGTAAGAAGAAGAGTAAGAACAGCAGAAGTCAGCAAAGCAACTGAGGACACAAGATGGCTCACTGTAGCCAAATAACTGCAACTATTATAGTAATGTAGAAACCCCATAGATTTTTTCTAAAATGCAATAAAAACTAAAATCTGTGATTTGTTAATTTGCTTCAAACAAAATATTTTCAGTGTTGCCACTGACCAACTTAATTGTAATTTAGAATTTGATGCCTGCAACATGCAAAGTTGGGACAGAGGCATGTTTACCACTGTTACATCACATTTCCTTTTAAGTTTTATTCATTTGGGAACTGAAGACACTCAGTTTTGCAAGTAGAATATTTTCTCATACTTGCTTTAGACTCAGTAGTCATCATGGCTGATTCTCTTCTTCAGAATGTGCCTTACATTTTCTGTAGCAAACAGGACTACATGCAGGCCGTTTAAACACATGCCTTCTTGTCTATGAAGGCGAGAGCCATGTCATTGTTCTGCTGAAATATCCACTGACTCACTGACACAGAAAAAGGCATTGGCCTTGATAGCAGTATACAGTATGTCTCTCTAAATCCCAGTCCCTGACCTGGATGACTGAGAATCTTCACAGACATCCAGATTCACAGAAATTAGCAGAACTTGGCAACACTAGACTAATGAAAGGGTCTTCTTTATTATGCCAAGGTGTTTCAGCAAGGTGCTTCATCAAGTTCATTTAGATAATGTGCGAACAGATGTATACTATGTATACTCTATAAAGGGCAAAGTCAGATATGATTATCCAGTGGAGAGTAGGTGGCCACGTACTGGCATCAGAGAGAGTGTTACCTGCTTGATAAGTCTGGATTGTCTGGACCTTTGGCGCAGAGAAGCAAACATTAATTATTTCTTAAAAACAAACTACAAGATGAACTCATCTGACCACAGAACACACTTCCACTGTTTCCTGGTCCATCTGACATGAGCTCATGTCCAGATAACTAGTTGGTGTTTCTATTTTCTAAACTAAATTCTTAAAACTTACAACAAATCACTGACAAATCACTAATTTTGTTTATTTTTTTAATGTAAAAACTCCCAACTTTTTTAAATTTCGGTTTGTATTATGTTTTTCTTGTTACTAAATTTTACAGCCCCATATTGGCCTCACACTATCTTCTATTTTAAGATGAAAGTTCTACTTACAGACAGAAGACCACAGACTGACAGGCAGAGGAACTCTCATTTCCTGCCCTCTTATAACTCTGGCTGCTAGGGGATATTAAAAAGGCCATTACTGATGAAATGCATTTGAATGCTGTTATATCATTTATGGTTCTTTTCATCTACAATTATTGTATTATGTGCTTTTTAATGCATTTGTTTGTGTCTTCAGCTGTAGTGGTCTGACACAGTTAGCCCAAAATGTTCTGTATAAACAATGTGTCCATATGTAAACTGTATACAGAAGGGAATGAGGCTGCTGCAAAATGAAAGGCGTTTAACTATAATAAAGATACACAAACAAATTAAAAAAACACAATGAAAAATTCCATCTGTCTCAGTGACCCAACTTTAGTGCTGTGTGCTGTTTTGCTCCTTCTTAAACACCCCATGCTTGATGAAACACCAGACCTTAGCAATCTATTATTTCTGTGTCAATGGTCCAAGCTGTGAGTGAGCAGAGCAGTCTTCAGCATGAGTGATGGAGCAGCACTCGGTATGAAGTGGGATCAATCAGGTAGTCATAATTTACTGCAGGTGACACCACACTGCTGTACTGAACTGTTCAGTCTGAAAAATGATGGGTGTCATCGAGCTGCCGTACATCGACATAGGAAATTGGGCCATTGCCGCCTGCTATTTGATTCTACTACATGGAGCAAGTCAAACATTTCAGCACATGGCTTTCCCTTTGTGCAACTTTGTGCAAAAGTATATTTGGTGAAACTTGTTTTGGTAACAGAGAAGCCTTACTTCACTAGTGATGACATGTGGCAATGGTGGTCTTTTGCAACCTCAAGAGCAGCACACTATTTAAAGGAGTTGGCCTGGTAGAAACAAGCTCCACTTTCTAGTCTGATATGGTGTTGTGATGACTGACTTAAGATCCCCAAACGACATTTTCAAGTTGACAGTGACTACTGAAAATGTCATTATTAAAGTTTTAAAATTTACAAACTCAGAATGTGCATTATTTTCAAACTATTGTTTTAGTTAGCCAGTGAGTTAGACATTTGCTAAAACAAATTTAGCAAAAAGCTAACATTTTTAAGTACTTTTTAAAATTGTCATACTATAAAGCTCACAAAATTATAGATAAACACACCAAGCAGTGTCATTTACCATGCTTCACAGGGAGGAAATGGATGTCTCTTGCAAATATCTATTGCTGTACTCTATGTACTCTAAGTCCCTGGCAGTGTGACCTCATTATGCTCAGATGGTCCACTAGCCTTTGAACCCCCTGTCCCAAACCCCTTTCAGCCAGAGCTCAACCAGCCAATGATCTGCTTTGTTCCCCGAGCTTACACTCTCAAACAGATGCCTCAGATTGACAGATGCCTCAAGAGCAAACCAGTGTATTTCTTATGTAAAAGGAAAATACTTTTCACTACTAAAAATATTTTCAAGTTTGAGAAGTACATGTACTCCCAGAATATTTCATTTTCTATTTAACACAACTTGGTCAGCAGCATAACATTGCATAACATTGACCCATCATGCTCCTGTTATGATAATAATATACTGGATATTCTTGAGATAATTCGCCACCTTTAGTTTTTGTAAATTTATATTATTGTCAATTTCTTTGCTTGTTCAATTTAAAATGCAATACAAGCCATATAAATGCATTAACCCATTACATTTATGTTAAAGATCACCAATTATTCAAGGTAACAGTATCACCAATTTAATTTTCATGAATAAAAAAAGGTAAAGCTGCCCACCAATGGTTTGCTTTGAAAAGCAGCTGCAATAGTAGTTCACTTCACCAGTTCGACTGTCTTCTTTCTTTTTAACAATTGCAGCTACAGAAATGAAAAGCTGCAAAGTATTTAATTGTGCATACTTATGTATCTAATAAAATAAAGCATTCAAGACATTTTTGGTATGTCATCAGCCAGATTTCACACCTCTGAATCCCGTTGTAAACGTTTCAAGGTGAGAAACTGTAAGACCTGATTAATGCTATGAAATAGTGACAAATCATGCTTAACATACATAAAAGCAGTGACTGTATATGTCTTATCTGTATCTGCCTTGTGTGCAACAGTGACAACTCACTGAGCTTCTCTTTTCTTTCCTGGATGTATAATTTGACCCTCACGTCTGCATTTATGCATGCATGGAGGATTACAGTATGAGTCCCTGTTTATATTCGTTAGTGTGTACATGGTTTACAGCAGAATCACAGCCACCGTTTAGTTCATAATTCGCATGTGTATTATTATTCCATCCAATACTGGAAAGGCCAAACAATGGATGTGCCTCCATTACATTAAACTACGCTATTTACACATTTACCATTTTAATAAATAATTTACTAAGCTGAAAAGCTAATTACTAAAATATAGAGAAGTGCTGCATAATTAATCTATTCACAATCGTGATGTCAGTATGCTTGTTTATATAACAACAAAATAAAGCTTTGATTAAATGAAATTGATATGTATGTGTGCATGCGAGAACCTATTGTCTGATTGTGTGCTTATTACGTGCACAACTAATAAATAGATGAGCAGTCAGCCTATCTTAAGGCTCTGGAGATTTTCAAACACATGACTAGCAGCAAATATAGCAACTTTCTGTCTAGACATTATTACATTAGCAATTTTCCCTGAGCGAGTTGCTAAAATATGTCAGTGTTGTATCCTTTGTTTTTTTTAATTCAAGTCAGATTTACCTTGACTCTTTAGGTTTAACTCTATTTTCTGTTTCTTCTTCGTCTCTTTAGTAGTGTGAGCTGCTTTAATCACGATCCTTCAGTATGTACAACAGTCTACATGAATACCTTCTGAAATTAGAAGTAGATTCAGATGCTTACCGATGTCACGACAGCAACTTAAAAATAGTAGTACCTAATGTGGGTATAGGACATGTACTCAGAAAGGAACAGGACCGTATCCTTAAGATTGCCATTAAATGGACACCACCTGGAAAAAGGAGACATGGCTGGCTTAAGACAACCTGATGGCGTGCAGTGACAGCTGAGCTGAAGGAGACAGGCTTGACATGGTGTGTGGCACAACATGCCGCCAATGACACGACCAAATGGAAGCAAATTGTTGACGCCTTACATCCCCTTGGGTACAAAGAGGACTATTAAAAAAACCTAATGGGGGTTTGATGATTGTCCAAAAGCACAGTTAGGGTCAGACCTTTGTTTATTTAATTGGTGTAGGTTTTTATTAAATCCACAACAATTTGGAACAATAAATGCTTTTGGGCACTGAGTGCTTTCGAAACATGGATGACCTACACTATGTTGATGAATGCCTCACAACACTGATGACCCACACTCTCTCCTTGAACGCCTCGCCAGACCTGAAGCTGACAAACAGCTTACACTGTGCCCTCTATATAGACACAACGTTACTTTCCATGTATAGCCAAAAGCTTTTTTTGCAGACAATGACAAAATAACATAAAATTTTATTACAACAGACAATATTTATCATGTCAGTCCAAAATCGATTGTGATCTGTGGTGCTCCTCCACAGAAGCATCAGCAAAAAAACAATCAACACCTAAACCGACGAATACACCACACATTGGTGTTTCTTTCGAATTTAGAAGTGAACAAATATGAAACACCGTTCTCAGAGTAAATGCAGTTTATTTCTGATGAAGCTGAGAGGCAACAAATCACATCATCATCATGTCCAGACTTCACATCACATTACACATTCACATCACACATTTGATTTGCTTCCTGCTGTTAGGCTCACTGGATTCTCAATAAATGCTTTCCACCACTACTATTTTAGCATGTTTGTGTCAATGGTAATGACCTCTTAGCACACAACCTTCAACTAAAAGTTCTTAAGATCTTCTGTTATTCATTGTATAACCAACACAGAAGCCTTTCCATGAGAATAAAAAATCTGGGATGATAACTTGCAGGGAGCTTTAGACACACTGCAAGAAAGACAAAACTCATTCCAAAATAATCACCCAAAAAGAGGCTTAACCCACATACAGCCTGAACTGGAAACAAAGAACATGCAGCCAAATAAGTTCACTAGTCCATGAGTTAGCTGAGGGCATGTTGAGTAATGGTCATAATGTTCTATCCCCTTCTCTGCTGAACTGAACACGTACAGTGGGAACTCTAATCTGTTAACACAGAAATTTGGTAATATGATGGTTTTAATACCTAAATGCTGTGTCATTTACACATGCGTAAAGCATGACTGGGCACCTGGACTTCTGTTTCAAAACCATGAGAAAACAAAGATTAGATAATACAATTCTTCTGCTACTGCCCATTATTATCTTTTTATTAAATACCACCAAGCTCGAGGTATATGTAAATAGTCTTATTTCCCTGATATAATGAAGCACATAATTTACACAGAGGTTTTTGTTCAGAATCAGGGACTACCACAGGGTTCTCTGCCACCAGTCATTTTTTCAGGCCTAGTAATCCAGAGCCCTGAAGACCAAGCCAAATTAGCACTTGGTGCACACACACACACACAAACACACACAGACATGCTCAGTTAAGTTCAGCTCACAGCCCACAAAAGGAACAACTTTGTTCTCAGATTCACTGTGACAAATTGAACTGACTTTGTGTGAATTAATTAAAGGAAATACTTTCAGGCCGTCTGTATAAAGGTTCCATGTGCAATAATTCATACAACAATGGGAGAGAGGTCTATGTATAGCCTTTCTACCTCAACTGAACACACTTTGTATGAACCAAAAATTATTTTATAATAACTGATGAGTAAATGAAATAGATATCTTAAGGTTAAACAACAGCTTGTCATGTGGCATGGCCACTGCAGAATTGTGTGTATGCACAGAAATCCCATTCCTTTATAAAGGTTAACCTTTATCCACACTGGTTAGACCTTGCTCAACAGAAATACCCATTCCTACTAAATCATGCATGCTTTTCATAAATCTTCTGGTCCTGCAGTGAGCTGCTATTTGTCTGGGATCATACGATGACCAGGAAACATACACTACCGACATGGCTCACAATGTGCTGTTCATTTATATACCAGTTTTTACACTTTTGTCCAATAACCTGACAAACCTGTACTGTATATGCTGATTACAACCAATTAACAAATAGTGTTCAGCAAACTGCAGAATACTGAATTACATCTGATACTGATTAAATTATAAATTACTTTCTGCACAGAGGAAGAGAGAAGTAATGTTCTGTGAATGTTTGGATTTTCCTTTAGAGGTTTCACTCTATTGTGAAAACAGCTCCAACACCTTTTTTTACCCATCAGACCTCCCTGCATTCTCCTGTCAGTTGACCTCCTCCTAGTCTTGTTGTCTTCCCAAACAGCACTTTAAATACCATCTGACAAGTCAACAAACATCATAGGGGCCTTCCCTAGGTGATGTCCCAGACAGGACCTGAGGGGGGGTCTTTAGGGACAGTCAATGAAGAGTTGTGATGAGGACCCAGTTGAGGATGTTGTTTACATATTCCTGTGGCAAGGCAAATGAGGAGGCCCTACTATCATCCAGCCCCAACCCCCACCCTTGGGTGTGCAAAATGCTGGGACTGGATTTTCAGAAGACACTGATCGTAGGACGCAGGAGGAAATGAAACATTTAAGTAAATCCCATGACAAAAAATGGAAAACAGCATTTTAGAATTACTGAACCAGACTTGAAAGTAAGCAGACAGACCTTATGGGTAGGACTGAGAAATGGTAGTATATACAGTTACTACAGCAGTATACATAACTACATTTTATGTAGATTGGGAATATAGTCACACATTCCAGGACAATGGAAACCATGCCTCATGACATGCTTTTGAATTGTGAAGTGTTTGAATGCAGTGAATAATATGTTTAATATCATTATAAAAGAAAACATGAAGTTTCTCTAACAGTTTCTTTAACTCCCTTCACTATTAGTCCATTACTATGGGGCTCCCTCACTTCCTCTTCCTCTCTCTTAGGATCACTCCTTTGCTCCTGTTTCCCCACATAACAGATGTACGTCCTCCATCACGTTTACCTGTTCACTTCTTAGTCTGAGTTATGACCAAATATGCAGTCCTCCAATCAGAACATCATATTTCTGTCTTATCAAGGTTAGCTTTTGATGGTTAATGGATGATACTACATCTACCGTATCTCATCTATTTTGATTTGATTTTGATTTAAGTTTCATTTGAACATTTGTGGATAATCCAGACACTGCCAGGTTTCATTACCCGTTTACCTGTTTACAATACTAAGTATTGCAACTTCTCTTTTAACAGAAGGGTTTTCAATAGTAACTACTATAAACTGCCCATAAACTTAGTTCACCAAGAGTCAGCAGAGACTAAAGAAAGAACCAGCTGCAGATATCAGAGCAAGACTTTCCCTGTCCTGTGGTGGAGCACTTTCACACTGCTGCACTGCTACAAATGTATTTCTGTCAGTGGTGTCTGTGAGGATGAAAAACAGACCATTATTTATCTACCACCTGACAAAACACAATTTTACATTTTTCTACAGACACATTACTAATCAGGGGGTCAGCTAATTGCCTGCTTCCTCTTGCTGAGGTTGAAATGGTGGCTCAGTTCCAATTTCATATCCTTGCTTTATCTTGCAGGTCATTTCTATTTTTTCTGCTCTACTGCATAACATTTCAAACTGTCAAAGGCCCCAACCTGACCAACTGTGAGTTAGCAGTCACTGCTCTGTACTTGCATGGTAAGAGGATCCTCCTGCATACCCCTGGCTGGGGTGGACTTGGCCGTCCTGCTGCGTGAGGAGCTGGGAGGAGACGATAAAGCACTGCATGAGCTCACATCCACAAGCAGAATGATTGGATTCAGGCAGTCAAATCAATGCTTTTCATCAGTTGGAAAGAAAGGATGTTATCCTAAATTAGTTTACCAGAGGCAATCACTTGGCATGTACATGTGATTAAATGAATTGATTACAAAGTTAACCTGAGAGATTCTATTCAAAATGGCACATAATTCATTTGTATTAAAATGTCCTAACTCAATTAACCCTAATCTCACAGGCTCGTGTTCTTGTCCATTTCCTCTTTCAGTCACGCAGACTCAATTTTGTGCTGTACAAAAGCTCTGACAGGCACATCATGAAGAATCAATCAGAGGATGTGTGCATGTATGTACAGTTTGTGTGTGTGACGGGGGGGAAGGAGGGTGGAGAGGCAAATATGGGTTATGTATTGTTTCAACATCTTCAAACAGGTCTAACGACATCAGTCACTGGCAGCGTGAATGAAAGCAGCAGAGTTATATGGGGTTCTAAAAATTAAAAGAACACGGCCATTAAAAGTTTTTTAATTGAAAATCTAGTTTTAATTTAGTCTCTGCTTTCACTTTGGTGTTCTCCTTTTCTTTCACCCTCTCTCCTCCCCATTTTCATCCATCAATGCTCCTGTAAACACCAGTGAAGATCAGCTCTTTCATCTTAGCAACTTGTCATGTGTCAAGAGGTCAGATAGCTGCAGTTTCTCACACACAGAATCTAACCCAGTCACCAGAGCTCTGGGCCCATCCCCCCCAGCGTTGTTGCTCCCCTTGCCATGCCCCTCCCTTTGTGGCGAGCTCAGTGCTTTCAGTAAAGGTCAACTACACCTTTACCCCACAGAGTTTATTTCCCCATAGTTTCAACAGCACCAACACCTTTTCATGACAGACATGCTGAATTGATTTTAAGTATTTTACAGAACACAGCATAACCGTAAACTACAGAAATGTTTCATTTTACAGTGTTTACTGTCAGATTACAGTAGGGAAATGATTACACTACATTTAATGACGTTAAGTTACACTATGGTACCACCCATCTAACCAGCATCCTACAAGTAAATGTGTGTTTCATTTCCTTTACAGGCATTTCAGAAAATCCCCACTTTAACTTTAAGTCTCAAAACAAGGAACCACCTATAAGACATATAAAGACTAGAATGGTTTATAAATAGCTTCAGAATTTAAATAAATTCTAAAACAAACAAACAAACAAACAAACAAAATAAAAGCAGTCTAAAAAAAGGTCCCTCCTATGGCCCCTTTTTTTATTGGTCTAAAATTCATCCAGCTTCTGGATTAGTTCTCATATGTGTTACTCAACCAGTTACTTCCTCTTTGATCAAAACACCAAACTCAAGGCAGCTTCTTATTATCACATGATTTCATTTTCATTTTCTTCTTAACTTCTTCACTGCTTCAATGAACTTATTTGTGTCAATGAGTTTCTGCAAAAATGGTCTCATTTGTCAGGGAACAAAAAGCCTGGATTTATTTCTCCTCATATTCATGTAAAGCTCGATAGTAAACAGGGCTCCTGTTTCTACACAACCACTGGAAGCACAGCATTGGGTATGAAGTAGGACATAGCTCTCCCGACCAATGATCACAGAAACTGGGTGCACTAAGAATTACAAATTAACACACGCACTGCAGTTTAAAACAGGTATGACAACAAAAGCAGCATGTGCTGTAAAGGCAACCATGCTATATTAACATACTGGAGATGCATGCTCAATTACTGAATGGCAATGGCTAAACAGTAGAGTGGTGGACTTTGGAGTCTGGTCCGACCTATAATTGTTTTAAATCCTAATAAAACCTTTGTCAAAATCATGACCGGGCAACGGACTCCACCAGAAGAGCCTGCTCTGCTACACGCTGTTAGTCATAGCAGATCTGCTCATGACTGAAGGCCCTTCCTTTACAAACAAAAAACAGGAGAGAGCTAGAGAGCTCTCATCTCTGCCACATTAAACAAGGAAAACAAAGGAATAAACCTTATGGTGCTGTATGCATGGTAACGTCTGAGTGATTACGGTACAGGCACGGGGATAATCTGGATAAGCCGAGCATGGACATCGAAGTAAAACAGAGTACCGCAACCACCCCCATCAGCCTCATTCAACCTCATTTCCCTGCTAGAGATGATTTCCTAATTCACCGTATATTCATGTTAAATCTATGCATTGCTATTTTTGCTAAAGGTCGGAAAAGGCAATATAATGAAAATGCTCCTAAACCTGCCTTCCTCATCAGTGCCTACACACATCTAAATCCGATATTAGGTTTAGTAACATGTCTTAAGGTCAGTTTTCTGGCATCATTCCTGGATGTATGTACTGTATAGACAGAAATAATGGGCAGAAAGATTATGGTAAAAGCTATACGGAGACAAACAACAATAAACAACAATAGACAACAATAAAATCTAACTGCTGTTAATTTGAGCAGAATTATTCTTGATTGTTTGTTTTTTATCACACTTTACTGAAGGCTAGTAATCCACAAAATGAAGACTGCCTTTGAAATAAATAAAGATGCCTTGCATTGCTTTATAAGTGTCAAGAGGCAATTTCTGTGGTTCATTCATTCAAATAGGTAAACTCCACTGCATTTACATTTGTAAGAGTATTTTAATTAGTATTTTGTAATACTACACTTCTTGTGAAAGAAGCAGCCAGAGAAAAAATACACATAGAACAGAAAAATACAACTCCTTCAGAGCTATTACATTTATAATAGAATTACTCATAATTCACAATTATATGCACTTGTTGCTTCATGTCTGTCTCTGTGTAAAACAAAGAACCATGTGAGAAAGGAAAATATGTTAAACAAGGTTTGATGTAAAAGCCACACTCCATGAACCATGGCGATGCTACCCAGTGTTACACAACATGCACACGTTTGCCCTATCCTGCACTCTCAGTGTATATTTAATACCACATATGATTGAATCACGTGGTAAAATGCCTTAAAGGGGTTGACAGTAAAGGAGGGAACAGATGGGAGCTAATAGTGAAAGATGTTGGCTAGACTGGGATCTCTTATGTTTCTATAAATTATAGGTAAAAATTTAACTCATGCAGGTTGTAAACATTTCACAAGGCGGAAAACAGTAGGCCAAAGACATCTTTATGAATAGTTGCACTTTGACCTCATCATAGAGCTCTTTTAGATCAACGTGTTTACTGTAATAAGTTTTATTATAGAGATTGAAACTAGAGACTAAACAGCTGCACTAAAGACACACATACTCTATGCACACAAGCACAAAAGCAATAAAAAAGGGAAGTGAATCCTTCCCTTCATTAAATTAATCTGTGGCGTCAGCAAGACTGCCTACCATCGACAACAGACTGAATGTGGATCATTTAAATATATGCAAGTGCTTTTTCATTTTATATAAAGAATATGAAAATCATTTTGTTGTTTCTATATGGGAGCGGTAGATTGGCTGGAGATGTCGGGCAGAACTCATCTGAGGGCCTTGTTAGACAGACACTGCAGCGGGCACAGATGAGCTCACAAGATCAATACAGAATAACAGCTTCACAAATCCAAACACTGACTTTGCATTGAAGTGCACCAGTGCTTTTACAAGCATGGAGGAGATAGACAGAGAGCGTTTACTTCCCAATTAAGTTTATAATGATGGACTTGTTGGCTATAAGCGAGATTTCTTTTCCTCCTGGTATGTCATCATAATCATTTTTTTAATCACGTTCTTTACAGTAATCTTCCACAGATGCTAGCTCTTTCCTCAGACACAAGGTAGCATCCATGACCTAAATAGGACAGATAAACAAAACACACGGATACATGTTACATACACGCATTCATTCTAACAAGGGCTGAGAATAGTGGCAGCTCAAACAACTGAGCTAAACAGTTTATGTTGTGCCCCCAACACACACACACACATAGCCTGTCTTACCCACTATCTCTCTCTACAAACATAGATATATATTTGTCTGTGAGCTATTCATTGGTTTTCCAATCTGCCTCATTTGCTGTAAGCTTGTAATAGGCTTGCGCACGACAGAGCAGCAGCTACCTCTCATTTCGCTCAAATGAAATCTCTCTATACTAATCAAAAGCAAACCTTGTTTTAGTTGTAATGCTGTATTTCTAAAACACCTTTTTAGCATATCATATATTGTTCATGGCAGACATGCCAGCCAATAAGCAACAAGAAGCTGTAGTACTAAGACCCCAAAGATGTGAAACAATTTAATACAGAATTCCAGTGATAGTGAAGTCGACATAATGTGATACAGTTGGTTTTATTGTGCATTTGATCTCAAGTGGTCATCAGTCACTGATGGCAGGCATAAATTCCACTGTTTGGTCTGGTAAGCAGCTTAGATGTGCTGTTAATCACAAGGCATTACAGTAAAATGTATGATATAATTATATTTAGCATGAACCTAGAGTTTGTTTATCCTAATGTTTATGTTCAAAAATCCCTTGTATTAAGTCTAAGAACAATGCACCTGGCTGAGTGTACTACTAATATTTACACTTTGTTGATCACATAGGAGACTGTACTGTTGATGAACTCTGAAATACTGGATATTATGTGACTGTAAGGGAAGCACCAATCAGCAGCGCCAAAAGACACATCTTTGTAGGCTATATCAGTTGAAGGATCTCGCCCACACTTGATATGCCACAACTGTGCACTAGGTGTTGTCTGTGACTTGTCCAACTGCCTTTGAGATGTATCACCTGCCTGCACACCTGCTCCTCATTAGCTATTCCGTTTTTCACTTTATTTTCCAGGTTGTTTATGTTGTCAACCTACATGCTGCTAAGGCATTAAGGTCTTCCCCATTTGCCTGCCAGTTACTTGTTTTCTTTGTATAATAACCAGTTTGCTTCTTCCATCTGCTTGTGTGTTGTTGATTCTAATTCTGAACACTGATGTGATAGATTGCCTTAACCCTACTGTACCTGCCCAACCTTGTCGCCCACATTTTGGGTCTGTTTCCTGGTACTCATCTAGTTGGTGATGAGCTGCGTTCTCATGGTTCTCAAGGTGACTCTCAGCAAAGTAAAAATTGATAATCAAAAATTGTGGCAAAAAAGTATACAATGTTATTAAGAAGTTGTATTTTTGTGGATTTCTGTTCTTTTTTGGCTGTCTGATATATGTGTGGTGGCAGATGCAGTTACATCAGACTCAGGTTACATTGCGTATCAGGACGGACACTAGTGACAAGTGCTGGGGTGTAAAAATGACCGACAGATAAAGTGGGAAGGATCAGGCTACACTCTGCAGCTTTAAAACTCACTGAGTAATATACTTTCTCTAAGCCCAGCGAACCTGAAATGGTGAACTAAAGATAAGAAATATTGGATGTCAAAACAGATGGAGAATAAAGCACTGGGTTCCCCTGTCTACCAGTTTATGATTCTCCTGTATTCGGGTCACTAGGACACAGAGTGTCAGCCAGCTTGTACTGGGTCCACCCCAATAGCCATCCATAATTTTCTTTTACAAAAATCTGGGAAACTCTCTCTACCTGTGCATGGTAGAGGTAGCTTTTGTCATCCTGGGTTTTTGTCTGGCTGCTTCTTTGACACCAGTGGCGGTGGATGCTGTTACCACTGCCTCAGGTTACATTGTACATCATGACTGGCTGCTTCATTAAAGTGAGAGACAAGTCCTGGGGTGTGAACACAACCAAATGAGACTGAGGAGGGTAGGATAAGGCTACACTTTACTGCTACAGTAAAGTGTAGTCTCAGTGAGGTCATTTATACTTTCACCACATTCAAATGACTTTAGAAAGTCAGCACGAGACCTGAAAGGCGGATTATCAAACTACTGGGGTCAATGTCATCAGGACAAAAGAGAAGCTCCTAACACTTAAACAATTCAAAGAAAGGGACATAAAGACACTTTCAGTCACTCACCACTGTTACACTGATCATGTATAGACACTTGTAAATACAGTGAGATTGAAACACTGACATTTATTAGAAAGGTCCAGTTAAATCATAGCAGTTTATAATGAAACCTATAGTTACCACTGTACATACTGTGGTATGCACTTGTAACTTAATAAGATAATATAATACTGTCACGTCTGTGCTTAAAATAGCAGCACTGCAAACTTTGCATTTGGCAACATAAGACTTTTTGCGTAGTGCTTAAGCCAGGTCATGCTGGCATACATAGTATTTACTACATTTTGTTTTTTAAAGGCCTCCAGGTATATGGGTTGGAAAGGAGCAATAAATTACAAATTAAATGTGTTTTCCTGCCACTATACACAATGCTTCCCTGATTTTACTTGTAAAAATGTATTAGATGCTTCAAATTTGATGCTATGTTTTATACTGTAAGTGTTGATGTTAATACTGCTCACTGACTGAAATACTTCCACATGACCCCATGGTTGGTAAACTACACTAACTTCAGTGTAGCAGATCAGGCTATATAAGTCTTAATGTGTGGATGTAAAAAGAATAAAATACACTGCACAATATTATACAAACATTCAGTAAAAGTGTTGGTGGCACAATGAGAGTTATCACTACACATAAATATACAGTATACATCAAAACCTGAGTACTGTACCTTGTACAATATCACTAAATGTTAAATTATTTAATGTGGTACCATCTTACAATAATGGTTTATAAGGTGAAGTAGGTACTATTTGATCTCTTCTCTTTGATCTAACTAAAAACAAACAGGCTCAGAAAATGAAAATATGGGTCCCAAGGTATAACCTGTGATTACAACAAAACAAAAATGGTTGCACCGGTGATTTCCAGTTTAGGCTAACTGGACAAACGAGGTCATAAAATACATTGTGAACACCAGAGTTTTTTAAATTTTGGTTCAAATTATGTCCGATGCAGCATGGACCCAAATGATAAGAAACTGACTGAAGTAAGAAATGAAATTGGGAGTCATTAACACAAGTTTACGAGCTATAAGTATAGCTGTGCTATCAAACTGCAGAAGGCAGAGGTTGAGGTTGCCCTCAAAAATGACAACACACACAATTCACTATTTACACAACCTTGCACTGAAAAACAGATGAATAAGTGGTTCTGGCACTCGGCAGAAGCGTTATCTGTTGAAAATGGTGTTTCAGCGACTCATCAGACAGCGGTAAAGACACTGCATAAAGAACTTCTATGGATGCTGTTCAGGAGGAAAATTGTTGCTCACAAAAATTAAACTTTGCCAAGGACATGAAAACAAGCCTGATATATTCTGGCAGCACATTCTTTGGTCAGAGAAAACCAAAATAATTTAGTTTGAACCTGGCCAGGACAACCACAGTGATGGAATATTGCCTACTGTGAAACATGGAGTTGGGAGTGTGAAGATATGGGACATTGTATACAGTAAATATGAAGAGTGTGTGCATGATCATTTGCATACTGGTTCACTTTTATTCTACACGACTTGCTTAGTTGGTCCTTCCCTAAAGTATACATTACTATGTGATCATAGTTTTGCCTTGTTCTCCTACCTTTCCCTTCTTTGTGTCTTCTTTGGAAAACAGACAACAAGATACAACAATGTTTGCACTACTTATGATATATGTTCTGTGCTTAACAAACAAAGCATGTCGCCCTCTTTTTCAGATTCAAGACTTCACGTGATACAATTTCCTTTAGGGCCTGGATGAAGCCATTCGTTCAAATAATTCATGCATGAGAGATCAAGCATGACTCAGGGCCCACGGCATTAATAAAACACAAAAGAGGTTGTGCAGTTTAACTTTCCAACACCACTATAAAGACGTCATAGATCAATAACTCACCAAACAATAAAGCCAAAACTCTACAGTAAACCGTCCTTTTATTACCAGACCCACGTGCAGCAACAGCCTGGGGGGATTTTGCATTTTAACTACATATTCACAGTCCGGAGCTTTGAAGCACAGCCAAAGTTGTGTGCTACTGGTCACTGAGATAGTGTCAGTCTAATTCTTGGGTTAGGAAGTTTTGCATGGGAGAGCCACCACTCCAGTCTCACTCCGAGCTTCTACAGGGATTCAAAAAGATGGCAGCCTGCTCAAGAGCTGGCTTTTGTCACAGCCTGGATCTAACCACACAATAAGATGTTAAAGACTTTCCATACTTGAAATAACAAAGTAAGTTAAAGTTTTTAAATTAGCAAAATTAGGAAGAAATTTGTTAAAATATTGTTCATATCACTGAACCTCTGTCACTGGTATTTTATAATTGTGTATTATTATAATTATTATACCAGACTGAGTTGTCTTCTGTCCATTCATGGGATTTCACTGTCATGGTCTCCAGCCTGGCAACTGGTTTTTTCACTCCATATATGGTAATTTCCTGTATCAGCTCGTTACTCACTCTAATCAGCCTAATAACTAACACCTGGTCTCTTCTACATATAAGCATGTCTCCTTGCCAGCCACCAAATTGCCAGCTCAGCTCACCCTGTTCGCTACTCTCAAGGCATCCAGTACCTGATCCAAAACCCGTTACCAGCTCTGAACCTGACCCAGACCTGATAACTTCTCAGACCCTCGGCACTGTAAGTTTTGGGATTGCTATCTTTCTGATCCCTTTTCTGGAAAATGGCTGACAGTACAAACTGGACTAGAAAATGGACACATCTCACAAGCTGGATTGGCAGCCTCAGGTTGAAGAAACGTTGTCAGATATCTTTAACCATCTTGATGTTCTAGCCCACCATATTCAAAACCTACTGACCAACTCACCCGAAACCCCCAAGGAACCTCTCATCTGTCCACCTGAGAAGTTTTCTGGAGACCCGAACAGCTGTTGCTCTTTTATCACTCAATGTCAGATCCAGTTTCAGTTACAGCCCTTCTCTTTTGCATTTGAGGAGGCTGCGGTGGCACATGTTATTTCTCTGCTCGCAGGTCAAGCTCAACAGTTTGGAATGGCAGAGTGGAATAGATGTTTGCCCATCTGCCACACCTAGAAAACATTTTCTGAAGAGCTCCAAAGAACCTTTGACCTGTTCATGCCTCGTAGGAGGGCAGCCCAGGGACTCACTAATATCATCCAAGGTAACAGGTCTGTGCATGAATATTCTGTGGAATTTCGCACTGTGGCAGCCACTTGTGAGTGGGGTGAAAGTGCTCTGTTGGACAGGTTGTATTGTGGTTTGTTTGAGGAGGTGAAGGATGAGCTGGCCGCTCGCTATCTAAATGGGCTGATTGAGGTGACGATCAACATCGACAGAAGAAGCCATGAGTGAATTAGACAGCAAAGTAACTTCCATAGATCTGTTTCTCTTTCCAGACCATCCTCAACTGTCAGACTAGTAACACACCCAATCTCTGAATTAACCGAACCTGCAGTTCTGAAGAAACCAGACATACCAGAACCAATGCAGATTATAGAAATGGAGGAGTGAAAATGTTTTAGAAACAGCCCATACTGAGGTGGCTCAGGCCATGGTATTTTGAACTGCCCGGTGAAAGAAAAGGCTCAGCAGCCGCAAGAGGGTCGCTGCTGATCTGTTCATTTATTCAGTCCACAATCCAATCTCTGACCAACCTTCATTTACATCTGCTTAATCATATCCATTCTCTCTCTGCATTCACAGTCTCAATACCTGACACAGAATTCATCGATACAGATCACAAACCACCCAGTTCATCCCTGCTCACAGTTAACTGCACTGGTAACCATGACCACAGAAAACCATCAGGAAATAGTTACTCTTCATGTCATTCACTCTCCCAGCTTCCTGTAGTTCTTGGTGCAAGCTGGTTACAACATCAAAATCCACACATCGACTGGTCTTCTACCAGAATCTTGGGCTGAGGGGTGTCCTGCCTGCCATGTCCGCCTTCTAGTGTCATCTGCAACCTGACAGAAGTATATCTTGACCTTAAGAAGTGTTCAATAAAACGAAGGCTCCTTCTTTAGATCTGCATTGTCCTTATGACTGTGCTATTGATCTTTTGCCTGGTTTTCCCCCTTGTGGTCGCCGCTCATCTCTATCCGCTCCATAGCGTGAAGCTATGAAACATTACCTGGATGAGGCTTTTGCTGCAGGGCTGATTTGTCATCTACAAAGGGTGATGGTTTCTTTTTTGTCAGGGAGCTCTGCATCAATTTCCAGGGGCCTCAACAAGACAACCATCAAGAACCAGTACCCACTCCTGTTGATTTCATCAGCTTACAAACTTCTTCAGGACACTGTCATATTCACTACACGTGACTTGAGAAATGCTTACCATCTTGTCCCAGTCAACAAGTGGAAGACCGATTCAACTACCTTGCCGTGCCATTTGGTCTGAACGAATGCCTCTGCAGTGTCTCGCATCAAATCCAGTGGGCTCTGTTCTTCAATAGATTTAATTGAATCTTTTCATACCGCCTTTCATCAGCCTAATATAATAAACATCTTTAACCCAGTAAAAACACTTTAAGTGTGTGAGTGTAAGTGCGTAAATCCTCACTTGTGACATTCATGAATAAATGTTCCTCTCCTGATATGTGACTTCCTTCATATAGCTCAGAGCAAACTTTGAGTGTTCTGGCTATATTGTTGTTTCACTGAGATAATAACCCAAGGCCTTATCATGCTTGTTGGTGTCTGGAAGGGTTGACTGTCACCCTCCTCCCACTTACTGCACCAAAGAGAATTCAGTGAAACTAAGACAAAGAGGGAGTTAGAAGGAAAATAAAGGATAATGGGAAAGACACTGCCACAGAGAAGGCAAATCTCATAAAAGTACTGATAAAACCCTGCAGAACTAAGTGGCTGATGGCAACCAAATTTGAGTCTTGTGTAGACCAGGCAGTGATCATGGGACATGAATACACACTGTTGATGCCAACAATCAGCAACGCTATTCGACAGATGGATCAGAGTGCCCCTGACCTACACCAAGCTAAAAGCTCAGGGTCACGTGACCAGTGGATTAGTGTTAGCCCAACTGAAAGGCGGAGGAGGTTAGGGTGCTTGTAACCACATGCTTCCTGATCACTTCCCTTTGAATGTATTTCCCTTTCTCTTTCGCTTTGAATTTCCCCTCATCTCCCCATTTGTCTTTCAGAGTTATAGTAGTAGTAGTTTTTTATTAGTGACATGAATTTGATGATACGCACCAAAACATTTTGCCATAAACTGGATCACAAACAAGCTGAAGTCTGTGTCTTCCTCCATTTAACACTATCATCTGTCTTCTTCATCAGCTTCTTCTCTGCCGTTCCTACCAACAGGAAGCACCATGCTAAACACAGTCATTAATGCAAGTGATTCTGACACCTTTGACTCATAGCTGAGTCAGATCAAAACCACCGCTTTAATCGGCTCACTTCCAGCTACTTGTGATGTCAGTGCTGAGAACATGTCTCCCATGCTGTCCTAACCCCCTCTTCCCTTTCCCTGCTTACAGTACTCAAATCTTCTCATGAGTCTTTCCGGGATTGCCGAACCTTCAATTTTGTGAAAGTGGAGAATGAAAAAGTGACAAACACAGATAATCTTAACAACATGTCCTGCCATGCTGTGAGCACATGGCACAGTGGGCTTGTAGAATAAAGCACTAGGTTTCCCTGTCTCCCCTGCTGCTACACCTCCTGCATCTGGGTCTTTCTGTCAAGGACACAGTGTGCCAGCCAATTCATGCCTGGCCAGCATGCCATACCCCGGCCCCAACCCCAAACACTCCTTTTTCACAGAAAACTGGGAAAACCCTCCCTTCTTGTGCACTATGCACAGCAGTGACAGAGGGAGCATGCAGGGTAACTTGGTGCTTGCCAACCAGGTTAAATGCTAAAAGGCAATGACCATTATTTCCTGTAGATTCCTGTCAGAAATGTTTTATTGATTGCAAGAGCAGACATGCAGAAATCACCAGCAGAAAAACTAGATAAAAAAGAGAAACGTGGAAGAAGAACCTTAGTTGTACTTAAAGGAGCTGAACCATCTGCATGTAACATGTCAACTCCTCAGTGGCTACAGATGCTAGTGACAAAAAATAAAGAAACCGAGCATCTGAAATGACAAACTGATGAATCAATATCAGAATTGGTGTTAATGTTGGTTAACAGATTTGAGCACTGCCGATGCCTAACCCATCCCATCCCATCCCCAAACAGGAAAGTGACACAAACCAGCCTTTTCAATTGCTGTGTTGAGAGGAAAGGATTCAAGCCACTGAGCTCATCTCAACTTTTCACGCAGCAGCCTCAAGTGGAGATTATCACAGCAGGCAGAGAGCACTATTATCACAACATGTAATTCTCAATTACCAGGAGCAATAGGAGGCGAAGTCAATGCCAGTTTCGCTGTAAGAGTCTAGAAGAACATTTTCTGTAAGTCCAGTAAGAAAACGATACAGATTTGTGAAGGTGTAGTCACTACAGACACTCACAAACACACAAGCTCACATATTCTTGGAAAATGACACAGACATCAAAGCACCAGTGACATTTCAGTGATGTTTGTAGGCAAGCACAGACACCAGGGTCTCGCTTCCCTGGAGTCATGCGTTACAACTTTGACCCAGCCTCGCATTAACCTTTATGATGCATCTTTTCATGCTTGTTCGTATCAACCACATATCAAATACGAAGAAAGAATGAATCATGTTTTACAGTAACACACAGTCGGACTGTTCAGGCTGCTGGCACAGACCAAAGGGAAATGACCAAACTTATTAATTCCAAACTTTCAGACTTTCACCTGTCACACTTGTGAAGCACACACGTTAGATCATTATTAGACCCGCGAGCGCTGTGTACCGTAAAATCGTGCGCGTGTGCGTGCGCGCACTCGCGCCCTACCGCAAGTTATCTTTACGGCCCAATTTCACCTCGGCTCAGACTTCATGCCTCGCACAGTTTACACTGGAGTTACTGGAGGCTGATAGTGAAAAAACTAGCACTTTAAAAAGACACCGCTATGACAACGGCACAGACCTCCCAGTGCCATTACAGCAGCGAGACTGTCATAGTCACATGGCATAAAACGCCTTTACGCGGACGTTGTGCTCCTGTAACAATTGCTACAGAATGTAAAAGGATAAAAAATATACACTAGTACGACAAGGTGAGGGCAAACTCACAAGCACCACAGAGCCGCTGTCAGCCTGGGAGGATTATTCGACTCCAGACATGTCACAGGGATTCCTCCGTGTGCGCAGGGAGACCTGCCTGTTGATTCAGCAGCGTTAGAGAAACCACAGAGAGGGCAAGAGGCAGTGAAGAGACGAGCCGACAGAAAACGACATTAGATGCGTCCGAACTGCTTTGAGTGTGCAGCGTCTGCGAAGCGCTGCCGCACTCGCAGTTTGTTTACAGAGCGCTGTCAAAATAATCTTTCGCAACGGGGACAGTCAGAGGGACGAGACCAGGAGCTTTATCTCTTCAGAGAAAAAACACTCAAAGACGTTACACTGTCACACTTACCTCTGTGGAGCGACTGAAGCTGTGGTCCTTTCTCATAAAATGCGGGCAGAGGCTGCAGCGACGCGAGCAACCAAAAACAGGAGTCTCTCAGTCCGACAGTCAGACGGTCCTGTAGTTTCCAGCAGCTTCACAGTCCGCTGCTCTCTCTCTCTCTCTCTCTCTGTCTCTCTCTCTCTCTGTCTGACAAACCTCCCACTTCCGGCGGTTCCTGCGCTCTGTCAGTAGTAACATTTCTGCTGATCTTTGGCCTGGTACTGATTGGTTTGGCTCAATGAGCTAAAAGCCCTCTTTCAAAAAAAAAACAAAACATTTTATTATTATTTTTTTGTTGTTGTTTTTGCTACAGTCTTCTATCAAAGCTATTATTTTGTCTGCTTTTGTATTTTATATTATATTATTTTATTTTGAAGTTTAACGTGTAGGCTACAACAACAACAATAATGGGAATAAAAAAAATACAATTAGAAATCTTATATTGCTCCCACATTGCTGCATTAAGTCATTACGTCCGAACTTTTCTTTGATTTGCAGTGATCAAAACTGTTCTCTATTGCACAGTTATGATCAGACGGGTGATAAGATTAAGTCTAATCTACTGTGCAGTAAATCTTTTATGCAACTCAGCGCACAACTCGCACGCAAGTCAGTCGCCTTTAATCGGGAGAACAGCGACGCCTTCTGGTGAAAACAAAGACAAACAACAGACATGTAATACAAGATCCACACAGTTTAATTAAACTAATCCGAAATGGCACATCACCAGGCAGCCGCACATAAATGTTCTAATACGTTTTGCATGATTCATTGGATACCGAAGAAAAAAAAATTGAATCAGATTAAACTGTAATAAGTATTGTTCATACAAGGATTAGTAGGTACCTTTAACTTCAGTTACTTTATATAAACACATAGTGGCATTTTTACAGGCAGCTTATTTTTTAATTGTTAAATAATGTTGTAATATATAGAGTATATACAAGAAACAGTTTATGTATAATAAAACACTAAAATTAATCATATATATGAATATAATTTATATTTGTATTAAATAATTATATATTTGTACTTAATAATCAATAATCTATAATTGAATTGTTTTATGTATTTTATTTTTATTAATTATAATATATAATACATAATTAAATACTCTTTTTCCTTTATATAGGATAGATATATATCAATATATTGATATATGTTGTACACATAGT
>OMLM01004208.1:14085-44892 GCA_900302695.1 Helostoma temminkii | reverse complement strand
CCTTCCTTCACAAATAAAGCAGGAGTTACACTTCGTAGTTGATGGTTACTTTTAACAGATAATAGATTTGTTTTCCCTCCAGATCATCAGGACAAAGTATATAATTCTAATATATTAGACATATATTACATAGTGTCTTATATGGTTGTCAGACAGTTGGCCTTTGGCATCCCTGAGTACCTACTGTGGATGTATCAAGCTGAATAATACTTTGCCTAAAATTACAGTAACAATCAAAATAACCCTTTAATCATACTTAAACATTTACATGATTTAAAAATACTGCATAGACTGTGATAAATGCTGGGGCCAACCATGAGACACTTACCCAGTGTCTCAATATAAAAACAAATTGAGAATGATTACAAATATTCTATAATCGTTTTTAAAACTATTAAAATGTGTGATCCTGAAAATATGAGGATCAAGCAAGAAGCACATTTGGAAAGCAGATCTAGGACATTAGGCACACTACACCCCTCAATCCCTCCTAACACTGGGCCATTTCATCATCTCCACATTCCACAAGTGGTTGGGACAAGCACAGCAGACCCAGTTACTCATTAACAGTCCGGGCCAGTTAGCTGGGCTACTAGACTCACCATCATTAGGGTGTTTTAATTGCTGTGGTCTCCAGAAATAAGTGCTGTAGTGATAATAACAGGGAGCAGTCAGCACAAACGTTGCGTATTCTATGGGGATGCCAATTAGTTTCATGGGCCTCAGCAGCTTTTTCTATAGTGACCATTACTAGCCAAGCACACTGCTAATTCTCTGTGTACATAAAAAAAAAACACTAGTGGTGGATAATGTCTAAAGAAAGGCTGGTGAAAGTATAAAGGAGAGCTAGCAAACAGTGAGGGGGAAAAACAACAACCCATAATTGCGTTGAGAATAAGTGGCACACTCATGAACTGTGCTAATTGGCCACTGATGATATTTCAAGACTGCACCACACTGATGCTCGCATAAAACAAAGTGCTGAAACCTCTCTATCACACAAACGTACTGCTGGACAGCTGCCAATATACATAAAAGGAGCATTCTGTTCTGGTGACATCTCACTGCTTTTGCTGGCATGCCAGTTTGACAGCACAGTTCAACACAACAAGAAGAATACTAGTCATGAAGTAATTTCTGAGGCTGTCAGCTCAACATCAGCTGCACAGCAGGAGAAAAACGACAACACAGCTTTAGTGAAATACTCTCACTTCCGACACATAATGGACAGGTTTATGACTTACCTGCATTCCTACATTCCAGTATCTGCACTTCAAGGTGTCAAGTTTGGCAGAATATAAGACTGACTATGAGGTACACTTAGCTAAAGCTGTGGTCTAATATCACAAAGAGGCAATAAATCCTAATACTTCCCACATTTTATCTTGGTTCATTTATGAGCAGATTGTTGGTCAAAAACAAGCAAATATCAATTTAGATTTAGAACATTCTGGTATTTTACAGACTAGACAATTTATCAGGAAATACATTGGGCTGATAATCAATGATGAAAATACAAAGTAAGTATTTTGTCACTGTGTCCTAGAAATACTTTACAAGCCCATGATTGTCCAAACAAACAAAAAAATACAATTTTGAGAAACTCCTAAAATACAAAATCAGCAGTTTGAGCCTTAATAAAAAATATTCACACGGTTTGAAAACACTAATCTCTGCCAAACTGATGAATAAACACAACCAAAATATGTGCCTTGGCTTACACTCTATTCCAGTTTCCTTGGGGACATGCTCGTCGCTGGGGTAAAGTTTAAGCCTATAAGCTTAATATGTTAAGGGCCTTTTGGTTCCTGTCACATCTACAACAGTGTGTCCCTACAGGTAAAATGTGATAGTTAAGATATGAAGGGGAACAGCAGGCTTTTCCTAATGTTGGATTTAAGAGTCACTGCTCCAGCATGCAGGCAGCCTCAAGGGTTTCATGTACAAAAACGCTTTAACCGTATGCTTTTATATTCATCAACAGACACTACTGTGTCAAAATCAGCACTAGCTAAAACGATAAAACTCCTCAGCCCGTCTTACAAATACATCATGTTGTATTTGTTGTCAGTGTTCTGAGAGTATCTACACTACTGCAAGTATTTTCTTTTGTCTTTGATAAGTAATTTAATTCCACAAGTGTCAGGTTTACCTCCCCTCACCTGAGTGTCATTAGACTTGAGGCTCATTCTTAGACACACAATAACACCTAATTTAATTGTAATCTTCAATTACAGCATGTTTATCGTAACATATATTTATGGGTAGTTTGGGCTGAATCAGCGAAACCTGCTAACACATGTATGAAACTATGTGTGTTATTTACTAGAGTGTAGCAATCATGATGATGACTCACCCAAGATAAGTCATTAATTTTGATCTGCATGTTGCTACAACATAGTTATGGCAACCAGGAGTCAGGTTTATGGTTATATTAGCATTTAATACTGAAAAATGTTTATTTGATGGAAGACTGCATGGCCCCTTAAGGAACATGATGTGTCATAGCCAACTAATAAATATACCCATCCCAGGAAACCATTATCATCATTATGTTTAACAGAGCTAATCCTAAGAATTAACACCTCGTTTGTTCAGAGGTGTTCCCAGGTAAAATAAGTTGTTCCCATATGTTGTGTAGTTAAACATTCATGCATATTGAATGGTAATGAATTGACTCACTACATAGCTGACTACACCTCTGTATCAAAACGCATTGTTCTGTCTACCTACATCAACGCCTCACCTATTCTATGAATCACTAAGCTGCTCAGCTACGCAAGACTGTTTTTCCTCTGAGTTCTGGTGCCAAAATGCTGGATCAAAATGAACCAGCACTGGGTCTCCAACATGCCAATACTGAAAGAACTGCTGATAAACACTGCAGACAAAATACATTCAGCTGAGCTTTGATCTGAGGAAACACTGAACATCTGGGGCTGTAGGAGAATATTCCTGGCATGAATCACTCTTGTCAAGGCTCCCACCAGTGGCCACACACCAGTGTGAACTTTCCATAGCCTGTGTGTCAGTGATGCAGTCCACTGGTGACTGTGCCCTGTGTGTCATGCTCTACGCCAACAGGTCGGGACCTACCTGGACACACACACCCACTGAATAAAAAGGAGAAGAATGCAAAAGTAAACCTCTCCCTGGATTGAACAGAGTGAGAAAACATTCTGTGCATTCTCCAGAATCACACCCATGTGGTCAGATATAGCTGCAGTCACTGGGGAGATGAGAAAATATCAAACAATAACATATGATGTCAAAAGGGCGTTGGTTGATTTGCTGTAACTTTATGTATGGCTAATAGCTCAAAATAGTCATAAAGCGAGCCATACCTGTCATTTTTGTGGGTTACTCCCTATTCATTGTGAAAACTTAAATGCAAGTGCATGCTGCTGACTTGCTGTGACATAATCTTAGAAGTATTCCTTTATCTTATCTACAGCAGTACAAAAAGAAAATTTCTAAGATTATCCATCACCCCTTTCTGAAATCCCTTCACCATCTTTCTGCAGCTTTGCTAGTGGACTGGACTGCATCTACTGTGCTGTGTTGTTTGTAGCCAGACAAGGACACCATGGTACAGGCTGCATTTATCTCCCTCTGTATCACCATCACCATCTAGAGATCATGTTACTGCTGTTCACACTGAACAGACACTACACTCTATGCTGCTGCTCAGCAATCAGAGCTCACCACATCCTCTGCATGCACCATTAGGCACTCCTTACTTTGTTCATTAGATGCACACGCTAAAATTATGCAGCTGCAACGATGCATCTCATTCAGAAACTCCTTTGATGCTTGGTTAGAATAGTTTTGGTAAAGTTGGGGACTTTTGTTCCCACAAAGGTTGGTGTAATGTGAAAGAAATAACAGTCAAAACCATATAGCCTCAGCTAAAACTGAAAACCACAATTCTGTGAGACAGGCGCCAAAATTCAGACTATGCCTGTTCATCACAGAGAACAACTGCCTGTTTTAGTCCCTGAGCTAAGTAAAACACACAAAAGAGCACCATTTAACAAACTTTTAAAGTTTTTCAAAAATGTTTTCAGAGTGCCTGAGTAGTGACTTTGGCCTATCCATCTGCCAAATTATAGTGGTCTGCTTTTGTTTTCTAGATGGCTTTTGCTGTCTGAATAACACCACAGCATTTCCTCAAAATAAAAGCAAAGCCGCCAGGAAACTAATACAATATAAATTGAGAGCAGAGTAGGTAGAGCACATACATGAAAAACAGCCAGGCCGGGCACAATCACAATGGGAAAGGTACACAAACAGCAGGCCGTGAGGGTTTGGGAATGTGATGGTTTCACTGGGAGTGTTCTGGATTACACATGAACTCAGAAACGCTTGAAGTGGATTCCCACCTGCTGAGCTCAGGCCAGGTCTGTTTATTTCTATACACAGCTAAGATTCACAGTGGTGGAGAACTGACTCACTAAAGTGTACCCGCTAATTTAGAGCCATTATCTTCAACAGGCAACTTTTAACTAGTGGGGAGAGCAGATAACAGCTTCACCTGTTGGACAATTTTAACACAAATACTGACGTTTCCTGAAGTTGCACCTGGTCCTGCCCTTCCACAAATCACACTGACTGTTTAATGAGTCAGTGTTTCCTGCTCTCCTGGATACATGTACCTTTGGATTGACTGGGAAGATCTGCAGCAGAGGCTGGAAACCTGCACTCTGAGCGGGCTAAAGTTTTCCAGTTAGTCTGACTGGCTTTCAATTTCTACTCACAGGATGCATCTTGAGCCATAACAGTTCACATGTTGGCACAGAAACTGAACACATACCTCACATCAATCATAATTTGGAAGGCATCACTGCTTTATCTAAGGTTCCCACACCATCTCTCAGAGTTTATAACTACAATAACCAACAATTAATTACCCATGCCATAAAAACAACACAGCAGATTTCATAAAGACTTTGACACTGACACGTTTAACAACACCATGTTCACTTACCAAGGTGAGTGCAATGTGATTTGAGGTGCCTTCTCCACCTGTTAAATCTCAGAGGTCCGCGTCAAAACACTGACCACACACGGGAGACGCAGCGGGACCCAGTTCACCTCAGTCTGGAAGAACCACAGCCTCCAAAATGCGAACACAACAAAGCTGCTTTGAGTTTTCTCCGTGAGCGCAGGGTACTGAAGCGGTAATGAAGCGCTCGACGTCTCTTGTATCTGACTCAGAAAAGGTGGCACGCATTAATACCACCTGTGAGGTCATGCGTAGTAAGTAGAAGCTCGCGGTCTCGTGTGTTGTCATCAAAATATAAGGTTTGACACAGGCGCAGACAGCAACCAGGGGCGTGTCGCATCAGGGAGGAGGAGAGGAGAGGAGAGGAGAGGAGAGGAGGGTGCAGAAGTGATAATTGAGCCATTTATCCAAATTACACCGTGTTTTGTCTCCTAGCGCCACCTATTGACGTAGCGGGGCAGCACGTGTACGTATTGGGGGAAGCTACAGTACTGAATGAGTTAATGGTTTTCACCTGGTGTCTTGGTGTAGGAGTGCTTACATCAAATTACTACAGGCCCACAGCTGTGTGCTAAAGTCTGGAGTTTGCCAGTCAATAAAATTAAAATAAATAAAAATTACAATTGTCCTTTTATTTATTCTGCACATGCTCAACTACAACATCTACTTATTTTGATAAAAAAACATGTACAGATTTACACATGTCTGAAAGATTCAAAATGTATATATTTAAATGCATTTCTTTGTGTTTGTTTGCAGAAACAACAAAATGAAATAAAAGACGGTGGCCACAGTTACCATAGGTCTGAAGAAAACTGGCAGCATTTCATGTTAGCCAGTGGCACATAATGGATTCCAGTACGTGTGAATGATTTCTGGGTGCAAATGTCACGCAGTTTGTCACAAAAAATGAAACCGAGACAAGGCTGGCTCATATAACACAGTTCATGATCCAAAGCAGATCTTAACATCCAAACCATAAACTACCTCAAGAAAGACAAGCTGGAGCCTCTGGAAAGACCTTCACAACTGACTTGAAAATCATGAATATCTGTGGGTTAAGTTTAAAGGTGCTGTGTGTGCAGGTCAGACTGAAAATATCTCATAAGTTCATGTGATATGCAAAAGAAGTGAGTGAACATTTCTAAATCAAGAATAGAAAGAGTAGCTGGCCGCAAAATTGTGGTATTTGTCAAAGGATGATTTTACGAAACGATTGTATGAAAGCTAAATTCACCATCGTACTCGTGTGTTTGTTGAATTAGTACAGAGAAGGAACAAAAGCTTCTTTCAGTATCACTCTGTAATGTTTAATTGCTTGTTTTAGAAAATGCGTACCATACATGAGATACATTGTTTTATAAGCAAATATATATTATACTTTCAATTTGATAAAGGCTTACAGTCTGTACAATCATTTCCTGTGTCAACAAAATATGTTTAATTTTTTTTACAGAGGAATCATGAATATATCATATAAAATTGCAAAATGAGGATTTCTAATTATGCTTAGAAAGGCCAAACTCATCAACTGGCAAGAAACATAGGTGGTGATGTGAGAATGTTAACCCTGTAAAAAGAGAAAACATTGTGGAAGAAGTGAAAGCAAATGTAGCAGAAATAAAGTTTGGGTTTCTGTGTAGATTAAAAAAGAAATATTATTGTTATATTTGGCACATATAGCATTATTTCTTATATGATTTAACACTTTAACAGATCACTAAGCCATGTGGCGTGGAGGCATTGTCTAGATTTATCTTAGATCTACTCAGTATAGCACATGTTGCAGCACATACAGCACAGAACAGGATGTGTCTCATTAGCCTTTGCTATACCACTCCATGGCTTAACGGGGACAAATGTCACCCAAAAAAAGCCAAATATTCTTTAATGAATAACTCACTTAACAAACCAACACATGCATTAAATATTTGCTCTTCTGCATAGACTTGTGGGAGGCTGTAAACTTCTCTTTACATGTCCGAGCCCTGACTGTGCTTCACTTTGAGCACACATCTATGTTCTTCCTCAAATCTGCCCCGGGTATTTTCAGAGATCTGAAAAAAAATCTGAGGGAGATATTTGAACGAAACATTAATCATTGAGAAAATACTTTTTTAAAAAATGTGCCACTGTGATCCATCCTCATTCGCAATTCTCTGCAGTGGTCTGTGAAGTGGTGACAAAAAGCTGAATGCAGCATCATACTGGATCAGGACCACAGAAAGGAACAGTGCTATTCAGTGGGAAGGAATGCAAATTTCCTGCAGCTGCAAATAGTTGTGGAACAAAAAAGTCTATTCTTCACATATGAAACAGTATCATCAGCATTTGTTCTTTTCTGTTCTCAAGTGGTGTGTGTGAAAACACTTTCAAGTCTCAGTGCAACACGCACACACACATGCACACACTCATGCAGGGAGGTGAGAAACCACACAGTGTCCCTGCCTTCACCTCAGTTCTGGGAAACAGTGTGTGGTCTGACATGCAGGTCTGGCTAAACCAGGTTTAGGAGTGTGGTGGGCAATGGGATGAAGAAATGCTGTGGTGTCAAAGCCGGATTTGCTGGACTGAACTGAAGTTTTTAGCTGAGCTCTTAAGACTCCAGATGGATGTGGGCAAGCAGGAAACGAGGAAGTCAAACTGGTGCCACATAATTCCCAGGAAAAGTCCCAAAAGCATGAGTTCGTTCTGACGTACCTGCAAAGAACAGGACACACACTGTGGTCACACTGTGGAGATGTATTCAAAAGCTAAACGCAATGTTTAAAGGTGTCCACTAGAGGGTGAACTGACACTGCAGAATGTCTTTACATGCTTCACAATGACCAAAAAACCAAAAAACTCTTAGTTTTCGCCTTCTTAAAAGTACCAAGTACCAAGATATTTATTTCTTCCTTTGTCATTCTGGAGTTCATCATGTACTTTCTCAATACATGATAAACAGAACATGTATGCTTAAGAATATAATGTAAAAATAAATCAATATATACTTTACCTACAAACCAGCCATCATCACATTTCTCCATCACTTGTACAACGTCTCCCTCTCTGAGCTCTAACTCGTCTGAATTCTGTGGTTTGTAGTTGTAAACAGCTTTATATCTAAAAACGAGACAGAAAAAAATGGCACAAGTTAACCAAAGCTTCAACACTTGGTTGCACTGCAACAATGTGAACAAATAACGTTTAAATCTCAAAGACATACGGTTGGCGCTGCACCACTGTTGATCCAGAATTGTTTGGCACTCGTGGTTGAGGCAAGGAGCTGACATGTGGATTAAATGGAGCAACCGAGTTTGGTATTGCACCCTGAAAGAAATAGAAACCTGGTGTCAGGCATTATGAAATGAAGAATGTTGAGCTACAGTCCTGTCAACAAAAATAAAAATAGTAACACCATGGGTGTGAACATGCAGTGATTTTCCTCAGGGAGGTAGTGAGAGCAGACCTGTGAGGGGTCAGTGAACCTGGACGTGTTTGCTGTGGTAGCTCCTGCTGTGTGTGCAGATGCTGACGACAGAGTGGAAGGTGAAACTGCTCTAGCTGTGGAGCTCTGGTTAGCTGAGTGTGTGTCAGCCAAGTGGCTGTTCTGGTTGCTGGGTGGAGCAAATTTTGAGGTGCTATGGGGCCACCAATTAGCTGTTTCTTTGGATACAGGTGTCAGGGTGGGGGAGCGTGACTGTAAGGCTGAGCTCCCGATTGGTACAGGTGAAGATGGCTTCAGGGTGGAGTGCTCAGGTTTGGGGCTGAGGGAAGTAGGGGTGAAAGGTGACAATGGTGAACGTGGAGAGGGTGAGTGGAGTGGATGTCCTGGACTCTGGGGTCCAGGAGAGACAGGTGACATGGGGCCCGATGAGAAGTCATCCATGGCGTATTTGGTGCGGGGCATCTTGTTGACCTGGACATAATTGGCTGGGAAGATGCCACTTCGACCGGTCCCTGAGATCCTCCCCTCCAGCCATTTCTCATCAACACGCCTAGTTATACTGATCACCTCACCCTGAAGAGAAAAGAGAAGAGAAGACACAGAAAGTAAATATGCTCTGCAATGTCAACAACTATGAAGTGTCTTCTAAGTAATCAGTCATTCCCAGCATTATTATCTTATCATACAGACATATGAAAATATAATAGGTTTTAAAGCTGCACTGATTTCATTGTTGACAGATTGAAGGATATCATTACTCAGATATCATGGAAATGTTCCCCTGAAGGAAATGTACAGTGAAGGTGGTGCACATGGTGGTACAGTAACAGTTTGACATTTTGGAAAATGTGCTTATTTGCTTTCTTGCCTACAGTTATATAAGATTATTGATGCCACTCTCATGTCTATAGGATAATTATTAATATACAACTAGCAGCAGGTTAGCTATGCTTTGGAAGAAGACTGGACATAGTAACCTGCCACGTTGTTTCTGCTAATAGATTCCTGTAAGTCTGACACACAACACTTACTGTACTAATAAGTTTTATAGCCAGAAAATAACTTGTGCTACTAATTAATTTGTTCTAAAACAATGCATGTTTATACTGCATTTTCCCTTCTGCAGAAATACATACAGAGACACTAATACTCACTTTACGAAAAGAAAGTTCAACAGGTAGGTCAGCATTGAAGTTATACAGAGCAACAGCCTCCCCGTAATCCAACACCTGTAGAGTGGGAGACTTTATAGGTGTGGGCTTCTCTGTCGGAGGCAGAATCTGTGAAGGATGGAGAAAAGAGTGTTTAGCATCACATGGGCTTAGTTAATAAGAACATCACAGAGAAGTAGTGTCAAACGACAGACATGAAAAGATTCACCTCCACGTAAGATGTGGGAAAAATGCCAGCCCTTCCGTGATGTTCTCCCTCAAACCAGTTGGCATCTACCTGCCTGTGGATGTAAACAATGTCGCCCTTCTGCAGTGTGAGCTCCCTAAAGAAGGAAATGAGGATAATGAGAGATACAGATGAAAAATCCACGAGTTTAGATTACATACACAGTTCGAAATATATCGATCGTTTTATATACATGATGACAAGAATTTGGAGCTTGCTGTAGCTTAATAAAATGTAACTGACTTTGTAGGAAGGAAGTGTCATATACATATGAGCTTATACTCACTTAGGTGACTGAGCCTGGAAATTGAACTTGGCTCGTGCTGCTTTCGTCTGGAAAAACAAGCATATGTGCAGATGCAGTCATCATGTGAGCAATTTACAATCTATTCAGGCCAATTTAAAACCATGTTAACAAATGGATACCTGAAACATTTTCCAGCAAAAAAAATGATAGAAGCCTACCTTTTTCTCCTCTTTCTTAGGAGGGAGCTCCATGGTTTCATGTGCAGGTGAAAGACGTTCTACTGTGGAACAAAGTAAAAGCACAATGCTATGTGTGCAGTCTAAAATGTGGACTCTTTTGTTTTGCACATGTTGTTTTTAACTGTGTCGCTATGAAAAGGCAATCACAATCTAACAACAGCAGCACACAAGTTCAAAAAGAATATTAAATTGCCAGGAACAACAATTGGTCAGAGCTAATCTTTAATGGGGTCTTCCGAGTTGCACTTCCTATTTTTGTGAGCTTCCTCCCCACCCACCTACAGCACCTTCTGTTTCTGTAGGAAAAACTGCAAGCTTTCCATGCTCAGATCAGCCTTATCTACAATGTAAAATACCAGAGATAAAGACAGCAAAGGCAGTGGGAAAAGCATGAGACTGTCAAAACATGGACAGTGTGTAAGACCCATGTCAGGAACGGTGTGTATGTGGTGCAATTCCAAAAGGGAAGAAACTCCTTATTTACCATATGTGGAAGCAGCAGCCAATGATGTGCCAAAAGAGCCAAGGACAGGCTGCTTCGATTCTGATGAATTGCTGAAAAAGTGAAGAAAATATGTTTGTATTACTGTCAGTGTGTCTTCCAGTCAGGGGTGGGTCTCTAATGATAACAAAGGAGAGACAGTGTGTGTGTGTGTGTGTGTGTGTGTGTAGGTGTGTGTGTGTACACTGGACGGACATGAGAGCAATAATCAGACAACTGAAAGGTCAAACAGATTTCAGTGTGTGACTCATGCTGATATCCTTGATGTGAAAATCTGGTTTAGATGAAGTTTGGACCTTTAATTATCTTTACAGCTCCTAAACTCTATTCATGATCAGAATAATGAGTCCAGCTGTTTCCGGATTAGGAATTAATTCAAAACCAAAGTTTCCGGTCTGGCTCTCCTCTTAAGTAATTTGCATATTTTCAGACAGTGTTGTTTTGTATTAAAGTATTTACAGCTGAACAGATTTTTCTGGAAGATTGCAAGAAACTGCAAAAGTCTGACAAATTTCAACTGGCTCGCAAATGTCAAAACCTATAAGTCCAACTTAGCACATTACAGCAAGAATCCTCCAAGAATGCATTACACACATGGTGAGAAATGTGAAGTGCTGTCTGCTGTTTGAAGTAAAAAATATTGCGCTTGAACTTGTTAAAGTTCACCAGCTTCCTAACAACGTGTCTAGCACAGAGAGTCACCTGATCAACTAGCAGATATTCTGCAAAGTATTACTGCTATGTCCAATCACAACGCTGGGTGTCTCAGTGGGAAGTGATGGGCTGGGTTATTCCCAGTTGATGAAGCAATATCAAAGTGGGTTAAATAACAGGGTGTTGTGCTCAGAGAAGGTTTGTTATGTGGTGATTAACTCTGGCCTTTCTATTAAAAGTGGCGTACATGTGGTTCTACAACACAATTTATATTTATTTGCCAATAAAACTTCGACATGCTCACTTTTTGGTGGACAAATCACAGAGAGCCCCAGCTTTGAACAAAATTGATTACAGTTAAAAGCAAAGATGCCAAGAAATATTTACCTTCCAGAGCAGCTGCAATTAATTGTATTTCATATTGGTTTCTTAAGAAAAGTCAATGACTGACCTGTAGTTTGTGGTGACAGTCTTTGGAGCAGTTACTGGATCAGTGCCTTTGGTTTCCTGCAAGCAGAGTTAACATTAAATACAGTTTGTTCCCAGCAGCACTCTGTATCTCACAGTTGAGAGGAAATCTCAGAACAACTCAGAGCTGAGTTGCTGACCACTCCCAAAGGAGCAAGAAATCCCCTGGGTCCTATCCTCCTTGGGCTACAAACAACACCTCTCATGATCAGTCTGAATTGTCTGTGATTCCAGTCAAATTACAGCCTGTGAAGACGATGTAATCACACAAGTACCAGGAACAGCGTGAGAGTCGCATTTTTTGGCATTCAAATCATTCTCTAAGACAAGCACAGTGCAAACGCAAAGTTCTAAGCAACATGATCAAAAAATCTGATCTACATGTGCATTTGGGCAAAAAGGTTGGGGGAATGTTTGCAAGCAGGTGATTAATACAGCAGACCAATCCGAGTGCAAGGCAGACAGGTGATTCCCATCCAGGTAACAGAGGAAAAAAACACGTGGAAGCAAGCAGAGGAATCTCACATCTCTAAGTGGGAGGAGCGAGGGTGATGGTGGATGAAGATTCTACTAGATTGGGGGACAGATGCTTCAGCAGAGAGAGTCAGGAGGGGGGCTCAGTACCTCACCCCGGCCTCGACGTTGCTTCTTCTGGGAAAGTCTCCTTTCCAGGCCCTGGATCTCCGAGTCCAGCTCAGCCTCAAATCGACTCAGCTCAGAGACCAGACTGGCCTGAGCCCGAAGTTGGAAGGGCAAAATTAAGACACTAATACATAGTACAATGTTTTGGAGCTGATAATATCCTTTTTCAGTGGTTTAAAAATATATATTCATAAAGTGAAGCAAGTTGGGTATAAAATACTCACCTCAATTGAAGGGGACTTCGGCTTCTTAGTCTGTTTTGTTGGGTATAGATGAGCCTAAGGACAGAAAAACAACAGTGGTTTTGTCATAAAACTGTTAAATCTGCCACCCAAGGTTGGACCAGCCAGGCAGAAGCAGACTTCTAGCAGTTTATTCCATCCTGACTGTGTTTAGGTTTAAGGTTCAAAGATCAACTGTTACACACCTGCTGTATATATTACTACTTTATATTTAAGAACAGATGGATCTTGTGTCCCGCATTGAACTTGTGTTTTTTGTTCACTTAAAATTGTTAAATCTTGCAACTCACCAAGACAAATTCATTGTATGTGAAAATCTACTTGGCAATAAACTTGATTCTGATTCTGATTCTGATTCTGATATTTGATTTATTTAATTTGCTGGCCAGTGCTGCCATGACTGTGTCTTTACAGAGTCTGAACAATAATACAGGCACATGATTCTGTCAAGCACATCTTTAAATGGCTCTTCTCAAAGGCTCAGAAAAAGAAAAAGAAAACTTGGCATCTCTCTGAATGCCAAAACCTTCCCCTCAGTTCTAACTACAACCACTGACTATAATGTCCCCGTGGAGAAGCACAATGCCCAATATAGTCTGTGCACTGTTTTTCTTAGTGCTGTCCAGGGGGTAGAACACTGGCTTCCGTCATAAAGGGGAAATGAAATAAGCCTCATGTTGTGAGCCATTATACACCATAAGAGGTTAACACCATAATACGGATCACAAGACACTTCACCTCCCATGGGGGAGTGGAAACAAAGATTCCTTTGCTTCACAAGTGTAGACACAAGGCACAGCATGCACGAGACCTGAGACATTGTTGCAAGATCCAAAAAAAACCAAAAGACACTTTAGAGACATTTCTTGTAAGTCACCAGGTGTGATAAAATACAGAAACACATAAAAACAATTCAGCTCCTAGACAGTGCGTGATACACAAGGCAATAAATTACAGCCCCAAAGTCAAGTAGTAAACTTTACCAGCCTTTTAGTATACTCCCCTCTAGAAACACATATAAAAGTACTTATATCATGTATTTTATTTTCTGACAAGCTAAATGAAGGAAAGCCCTCAATAAAAGTCAGCACATCTGGTGGTGAGCATCAGCTACACTGTGGAATGACCACACTCATAAGTTATTATATATCTTGCGAGAGAAGATGAAACGAGGACTTAGAATCCTTAAAGAAAAGAGTGCCCATCCTCAAACCTGTTCTTGACTCCCTCACAGGGACATCTAGAGTTCAGAGAATCAGACAAAACCATGTTTTTGTGCTGAATCAATGTGCTATCAGCTTTTTAAAAAAAACTTTTAAACTCATAAGTGCATGTATAGTCGACGCATGTATACTCGTACCTGGTTATGGCTTTCTGAGGCAGTGCTCCTCCCAGGCTCAAAGTCAAATATGCTCTTCGGTTGAGGGTGTAGCTTTCCTGGGTCTGACAGCTTATCTACATCTTCGCTCCTGAAACATAACACCCCAACACACACACAGACACACACAACATGAAGAGCAACTTAATCATGGCTTCATTGTGAGTGCCTGTAACAACAAATCCAAACTTGTCTGCTCCACACATTTACTTTCTTAGCTGCTCTTGGCCTGTTTTGGTTGGTATTCATGTAACATGTCTTTCAAGAGGGCTTTCATGTGTTTTGAACTGAGGACTAAGCCTTTTGTCTAGCCACTCTGCCATGAAGCTTGTCCTCCTGTAATTTGGATCTGTGGAGCTCATCTCTTGGTCATCTCTCTAACTAAGGTCCTTTCCCCTCGGTTGTTCAGTTTGGCTTGGCGATGAGCTCTTGGAACCATCCTGGTTGTGCCAAACAGGTGGACTCCAGTCAATATATAAAAACATGTCAGCAATGATAAAGAGAAATAGGAGGAGCATAAGCTAAATTTAAAGTGTTGTGACAGGGATATTTCAGTGTTTCAGTAATTTGAGTGATTGTAGTATCAAACTGCAATATAACAAAATGGAAAAAAGAAAAATGAATCAAAAGCTGTACCCACTGTACATTTTCTCACTGCTCTCAGCAAGAAAACAATAAATTTAAAATTAATTAAAATTATTTTTAAAAATCACACCCAGAGTTATTTTTTTAGTTTGTCCAAAGGTCTATGTGTCTATGAGCCATGTGATGAACTGCCAGTTCGCCTTCTTCTTTCCAGTGCATACTGCTATATGCTAAACCGCTCAGGAAGTCTTACATCTAATCAGCGTTAACTCACCAATCTGGCAAAGCTCCATAAGGTGTTAGTCTGAAGAGATTCTTGTCTGCTTCATTCATTTCTTCAGTGTTGGCAGGTAACTGGGGCCCTGCAGATCAGTGGATCAATGCAGATCAGCTCTAAGCAGTGATTATGTAACCATGGACAGGACAACAATCTTACTTTGATGGATTCACTTACGTTCAGCTGACCACAGCTCTGAGTCCTCCAGCTCAGATTCTGGTAAACAAATACAACACAGACACAATTTTAGATAACACTGGAGTGCAGGATGGCAAAGTTCTGTGTGCCTATATAAACTAATTGGATTATTTTGGCTCATGCATTGATGTCTGAACAGACTTTTGATGTAGTTGTTGTTGTACCTAGATACTTTTGATAGATGTTGGACGTAGTAAACTATAAAAGCCACAGTATTTTATAAACTGGTCATATGTTTTGCACAAAAGCAAAGCTACTAGTGATTATAAATGTGAAAAAAATGTTTTTCTTAGATAATCAGTAGCACATCAGTGAGTACACAATGACAGTTTACTCACTAAATAAGTATTTAGTACAAATCTAAGTAGGCTAAAGTTGACTAAGACTCACATACTTTTATATTTTTTAGCTTGTCCCATGATGGTTTGTTTGGCATGACATTTTCCGCCATATTCCTTTTTTGATACAATGCTCCGAAGGGCGACCACTCTACCAACTGTCCACTTCCACCCCTGACAATATATAACCACTAAGATCATCTCAGTGTGGTGATGGTGCCATTAAGCACAAAATAACAGGGAATGAGCATATATTAAGCAACATGTAATAGAAACTGACAGTGTGAATTGGGAGGGGCTGAGATAAGAAGCTGGATTATTGTCAAATATAATAAGCAGAAATGACATAAGACTTTAGAGCTCTTTAGGGCTCTTTCATCATGTCTTATTTTGCCTGTGCAGCAATCTGTTTTCTATATCACCTCTGTAGCACCTTACATTGACAGAGAAGAATTCAATCTGGAGTTGAGTGTGTTAGAGGAGGAGGAATGTCCTTACCCTCTGGCTTCTTGTGAATCTGTCTGAACATGCTCCTGTACCAGTCTCTGGGTTTGTTCACACTCTTGTATAAAAAGAGATGGGAGGAGCAGAAAGTAAACAAACCTGGTGAATGAGCCTTTGAGAAATGCAAAACTTTAGACCTAACAGGAACTTTAAAGATGTCAAATATTTGAGAAAAAAAGCGTATTATCTAGCTGTGCTTTATTTGTCTTACTGATCTGGAGGCGATGGGCATCCCAGTTTCATCCACTGGGCCGATTCCTGAGAACTTGATAAGCCTCTCCTCCCTAGTGGGACCCCAGCTGCGTGGTAAAGTGGCAGATCCCTGGACACCATTGGACAGTCCACCTGAGTCAAAGTCAGATGATGATGATTTTATAAATTATGTTTTTCCATAGTTGTTTTCAGTTGATTTCAGGTGCCAAATAAAAGCAGATCAGTTAAAGTATAAAGTCATCTCTTGTAAATGTTAACATGTCATATGAAACCAAGTGACCTCCAAGCTATTGTGCACCATTTACATCCACTCCAACAGGCACTTCCAACCTAGTGTATAACACAACCAGTAACTCTTTTCATTTTCATTTAAATTATAAAAAATCATATACTATGATATAATATCATAACAATGTATCAGCCCTTAACTCTGAAATGAAACATGATATTTACTAATAAATGTTTTTTTGTTTGTTTGTTTGTTTTTCAGAACATATATTATTTCTGAACTTATGTTCACAGAAAATTAAATACAAAGTTACATTCCTATGATGCAGGAATTCTTCCTCATTCATTATGTAAAAAGTAATTATTACACCAGTGTGGTGAAAATTCTTACCTTGTGATTGTGAAGGGCCATAGTATGCTCCAAAGCTGAGAGTTGTTGGGCCACTTCCATTAACTTCTGATACCTTGAGAGGGGCAGAATTATATACAACTCAGTATTACAAAACCTACAAAAACATGTCAGTGGATGGTAGCCTGTGATGCTTCACGTTTCCACAAGGAGGAGCACTTGTTTACTGAATTTCACAATCTTAACCCTAGTTTTGTTATTAACACAGGATATTTGTGCACTTACATTGAACTCTCCAGATGGCAGCCTTACAGAGCGAAAAGGGCTGAGAGGAGGAGTAGGGAGTCCAGGAGAGATGACCACCTCATGGGTCAACTGTGGAGAAGTCAGTATCTGCTGACCTGAAGAAGCTCCAGGCTCCTCATAGAAGATAATCCGGGAGCCATTTGGATCGGCAACCACTTCTCCAAATTGCTAAACACAGAGGAAATGAGAAATATGGATGAATATAAACAATGTGTGAACTTTGTTCCTGTCTTGTCCTCCTGTTGGCCCGGAGTAAACACTCTCTCTCTGGAAGGTCATGTGAACTTCTTAGCAGCCCAGCTATTCTCTAAAGAATAACTGGATTCTGCGGGGGACGCTTTGATGAAAAGCCCCCTAATTTATTTAAAACAGGACCAGAGGGAATTAGCGTTCCACCAACTTCATCATCTGTCTTGCCACAAATGCAGAAAAGCCTCATTCAAGGTACAGAGAGGGGGCACAGAAACAGGAGAGGACCATTATGAGCCCATTAACTTTCTATTCACCAGGCCTCCCTATTCTCCAGCTAGGGGGTGGCGCCAAGGCCAGAGAGGTTGGCCAGGGGTCGTTGATGTCAACCTCAAAGTCCAGCGGGGCTAGAAGTGATCTTGCTGTTTCCATAGTGATCATTTTACCCCCAGCCAGCCCCTGATGGCCAGTCTAGCTCTTCCACTGAAATACTACGTATTTGAATCAGGTGCTTTGGTCCTTTCTGTGTGGTTGCCAGGGGTCATGGGAAAATCCTTGTGTCTTATGGTTAATGGTAGAACTGGATTATATATGTGTATACAAGTGTTTATTCAACAAATAGAAATATTCATATTTAGTATAATTCAAAACAACTTTACCTGAGACTGCATGTGCTCGGTTAAGGTCCTTACGAGACAGATGTCAAATTCTTTTAGCCAGCATCAAAACTATCTGCAGAGACAGACAAAACAATCCATACAATAATCCATATTTTAATTTTTTTCAGAGAAGATGCAATATTCATAATAAGGATATTATTCATGCTAATGCTAATTTTTTGCCTTGTGCCTCTGGGGCATATATAGGTCATCATGGTCAGGATCATTCTATATGTAATTGTTATTGGTTATAGCCAATCAGTGGAGACAGTAATATACTAACAATCACAAGAGCGCTTAAATTTTTAACCCTTAGTTATGTGAGATACAACAAAGGCTCTGTTATAAATCACATTTCACATCTAGTAGACAGTTCCATGATCCCATCCCACTAGTATTCCAAAGAGGGAAAGTTAGCGTCACCCACTTTTCCCTCTTACTAGGGAAAATCCACCCAAAGCAATGCGTGTGACTCACACACTAGCTTCCCTCTTCCCAGGCATAAAATACCAGAATAAGTGACAAGAGGTGTTATATGTTGGAAAAGGTCATCTACTGAAAGTGGAGACTGACTTCTAATCAACTGCACCTCAGAAAAACAGATTAGACCTGCTGTTTCAACATCAAAGGCAAGTGGGAAAATGAGGGTGAGGCCAATTCCACTCCTGTTTGAGGCAGTCACCTCTCATCTACAGCGGCTAAATGATCCATAATAACAGTGTCGGCATGGAAATCACGGCCACAGAGCAGCCCTACATACATGCAACCCTGGCCTCTGCTGGTCTAAACCAAACTTATCTTGAGGAAAACCATCAGAGATGGGCATATGGCATCACGAGGTTAATACCTGTACAGAAGTATTTTTTCTGTTCTACAAACTATACCTTTGTATGAGCCAGGACAACCCCAGACTAAAGGCTGCCCAACAAAATGCACTGATGAGTTTTCCATGTGGCATTTGCAGCTGAGCATTAGAGACCATAATCACAGCGGTCAAGACGAAGAAAACTATATGCACTCTGTGTCTCTGTTGCATAAGGCTGGATGACAGCACAGAGTCCATGCAGTGATACAATCAATGTCCCAGTTTACAGACAACGATGTCACTCTGTTTGAGTCATCACCCCAGTAAACAATGTTACATAACAGGAAAAATATGGGAACCGGAGGATTGTGTCTACAACAATACTGTTACTGGTCAGACATAACAGATGACCTATCATCATCTAGAGCAATCACAGAGAGGTGATTATCTGTCTAACACTAGGCAACACTGCAAACCAGTTGCATTTAAAAATAATGGCTTAAAGTAATCTCATTTACAATGTGTTTGAAAGGCTAGTGTATTTTCACACAAGATCCCCTCTAAGCAGGAAGCCACTAACTTTAAATGTCCCATTACACTGATGAACAGTTAGATGAGTAATAGATTGGCATGTACTGTTTCCACACAGGCTTATTCAATGCGAAATACTAAAAAGTTTCTTTTCTTCTGTATTTTATTGTTCATGCATTTGACAATGAACGCAGTTACTCAAAATATCAACACAGTTGTTAGTACAGTGTAGAAATAAAGGGGTGCTCCGTTGATTTAGTGTTGCTCTAAGTTCTACAAGAGACTGATGCAGTGTTGGCAGAGATATCCTGCTTTTTAGCACAGTTTAAATGTGTCTTGAGCTCCAACAACTAAACCTACTATATTTTACATGGAGCATTTATAAAAAGAGACGTGAATAAATAACATAGTGACAGCAAAAATCTGAACACTGCTGAAACCTCCTGTTTCCCTATGAGACTGAATAGTTGTTTCTGTGTACATAAACAAATAAGTCTAACTTGCCTTGGATCACTTCAAAATTTCTCTGTGTTAATAAAAAGCTGACACTTGAACTCCTTCCACCCAGAGGCCTAACAGCTGAACCCTCCTGCTCAGAGAAGTAGCATCCCGAAAACTATGCTCATGTCATAACAGTGTCTCTGTGTCTCATTTCTCTGGGGAACAAAAGCCAACAGAGAAATACACGCTGTTCGTTCACCAAACACAATCCTGCCTAATAAGGAAAAATCAGTCTGTCGATATCTTGCAAGAAAATCCCTGTCCAGAAGTCTGGCTCTCTCTGGGTTTGTTCTGAAGCCCAGTGCATTCTTATGTAATTATTCAGACTCAACAGCGGAGGCAGCTAAGCTTTCAGATGGAGAGGGGGGTTTAAGAGTTGGTGGTGTGTGACTTCTTTCTGGAACATGAATGTTTTTGCCCAAGTATTTACAAGTTAAATCTCTACTAGGTGAGAGGTTCATTATCACCACTGGATCAGTTTTGGGATGTAATAAAATACAGCTATAAAAGGCCATGTGCATCTCAAATAAAGATGAGCCAATGTCTCGTTTTTTTCCATTTCCAAACTTTTATATTTCCAGCTGGGTGAAAATGTATTGTTTCACAATAAAACATAAAAGCTTCTTTAAATTATATAAATAAAGTATACTTTAATTACTGTTGAAATGAACTGAATTATGTATCAGTTGATTTCAATAAAGTATCTTGGCCAATGCACTCATTTTTAATCAAAAATTTTCAGATAAATAGTGATTTTGTAACATTTAAGTTTATGTTATATATATATATATATTGTCTGCGAGATGTTTTGTTCACAAGAGACAACTTATAGAAACACAAAATAATTTCCACAGGTTAAATGCAGGTATAGTTGTAAGTCTCTTCCTAATCTAATGCATCTAAAATGCTCCTTGGCCCCACAACTGTTGTACATAAAGTATTGCGTACATGTTTAATATGTGACTTGCATATTATATCCTCACAGATTTACTCACTGATTATATATTGGTTTTCCTGCTCCAGCTCAGAACTGTAGTAAAAGGATGAGTACACAGCTGTGCACAGGATTATAGTCTGTTGATTAATTTGAATGTTTAACTGTATGCATTAGTCCTTTTTGACTGTGTCCATTCTTGCTTGTTTTTCTTATCTTCAACTTTCAACAATATATATTTATTTACACTACATACAACAGATGTATAGGAAAATGTCTCTGCCAATTGAGTTATTAATCACTCACAGACACATGATATCATAGTAATAGGGGCTGCTTAAGACAGAATCCCAAGTTGCCAAGACACAACCCCAAATTGCTCCCGATGAATCAGGTCAGCTGCATAGCAACTCTGCCATGTGTGTGTATGCTTGTGTTAGCGAATGGGTGAATGAGAAGCAGTGTCAGAGCACTTTAAGTACCCATGAGGTAGAAAAGTGCTATAAAAGGGCAGACCATTTACCATTTGCTGTCTTCCAGGTGTTTTGGTTGTTTTGACTGTGTCAGAGAACAAGAGAATACACGCAAATACAATATAAAGATGATTGCATTATTTTTCCCTCCCTTTACACCTGCAGAACTCAAATGTCATTGTGGAATCAAACTGGCTGCTTTTGTGGTATGTCTGTCATACCTGAAGACAGCCAGCAGTCACATCCAAATTGGCCTGCAACTTGACTCACCCTGCACTGATATACAAGACATGTGAGGCACACTAGCCTCTATGTTTTGTCTTTATTTCTCACGAAACTTTACTACTTTTATGAAGGCATTCGATTGCTTAAATTCTGTTTTCAATTTTTTTCAATAACTTTTTAAATATAACAAGAATATAATAAATCCAGGACATTGTCTTCCTAGAATTTTAAAGACAGGTCATCTATTAAATTTGACGGTGCTCTTAGAGCAATGCACTAGTGCTTTAGCCCAGCACAGGGTAACTGAGGACATGCAAAGTGAGAATCAAGGGATTTTTCGCATGGACATCTCTAACTCTGGCACCGGAACGTTATCCGGTCTCTTGAAGCATTGGACCAGATGTTACACTCTGCAAACTAAGAAACAGAAGCCTGTACAGCTTCCTCAAGTATGAAATATTATTGTGACATAAGCTTTTTAGTGGGCTGTAAGATTTTTTATTTCTGCTTTCTATCCAAAGGGCACAGATGAGGAACCAGACTATCAAACGAAGCTGCTGATCCAGAGCAAACTTGCTCAGTCAGACACAAGGTCAGTGAACTTCACCACACCCTTCTGATTCCTCTGAATCATAATGGGAAAGTTCCAACAAAATCCTAATGCAGTCATAGCTGTATTAAAACACAAAATCATTTGCTATGTGTCATTCAGTACCACAGCAATGTCTGCTTATAGTCTGCAAGTGAACTTGCAATGAGGTCAATATTTCTCAGCCCTTATTTGTCATCACATTTCCCTCTTTTCATTTTCTTCCATAGAAGGATGCAATGAGCTCTTCTTGCGAAGACCCTGACCTACAATGACCTTCTGCACCGCATACAGAGTGTCTTGCATTGTTCTGACTAAGAACAGGGCTGTCAAAGTGCCCACATATATCCTAATAAATAATTGTCACAATGTTGACCCGTGAACTTCTGTGATCTGTTAGTGCAGCATCAGGAAAGTAATGATTTGTGGCCAGAGGTTGAATTGTGTTGTCTATAAATCATCAGTCAAGTGACAGTGGAGAATGTCTTGGTATTGTTCACGGACAATGGACTTAAATAACACTAATTCAGTTCACAGCAAATAAATCACATAGGAGCTGATGTTCATTCATTAGCATAGGTGTTATTGTGACTGCTTTTGTGTACAGGGTGGTGAGCAGAAACAGCGAGTTTAATCATTAACTCCACTGCTGCACATAGTCCGATAAATTTATCCAAGTCACATACAAAAAGGACACTGGCCAAAATATGATCTCAGTGTTTACCTAAGGTGGTGATTTGGTTTATCTGAGCTCTGCATCACACCTGCATCACACTGAGCTTAAATACGCTTACAAATCTTCAAAAAGTGGAAACAGATCTTGACCTTCTAAAATGAAGCATTTAATTCTTGGATGTTGACTGAGAACAACGTGGCAGACAAGAAGGGCGAAGTGTTATCACCAATTTCCACGTACACAATGTTACTGCTGTTAAACAAGTTACATAACAGCATCATAAAACCGAAGAAACCGAAGAAACTCTGCCTTAACAACAAGAAAGATAATAACAAGCACATTTGGTGAATAAATAGCGCAGGCATTTATATCTAAACACATTAAATGAGTCATTCTGCAGTTATGTGAGAGGTGTTAGGGGTCCTGTGAGGTTGATCGCACAACTACACTGCCCCTCTGCAACTTAGCAGAGGTGTGGATGCAGCCCATACAAGGTCCTGAAGCTGCGAGTTTATGATATGCGGTTATTGAGGGATACACACATTTATCAGGAGGGAAGTATTTCACCTCCTTGTATGGTGCTCCTCCAGTCAGAGCAACAGGGGGAGTCAGTCTGTGTGGTTCTTGTCAATGGAGAGGTGAAGTGTTCCTAGGAGGATCTGCAGGGCAATAAATCAAAGCCTCCCTCTTGAAGCAGAGCCCAATGCTCAGTTGAAGTACTGTGCAGCTTTATCAGATTTGCTCTTACAAAAATTTCTTGTGTAAAAGTAAAACAAAGCGTGAGAAAATACAGGCTACAAACAGTAACTGGAAAAATCTCCATGGCTATCATTTTACATCTTCAAAGCTGAGTTCAGCCAGTGGATATGAGGACTGACAGCTAGACCCCTCAATAATATAACAAAGGGATTCAGACTGGGCTGTGGAAATCAGCCTGACAGTAAGGGGAGCCTCCAGTGATGCCTGGACAGTCCTGGGACCATTAGTGTTGATGTGAGAAAGTATTCTAACACATGATTATTTTCTCTGAATCTCTGGAGCTCAAATGTGAGCTGTCACATACCCACACTTACACATACTTAGTGTCAGAGCAATGAAGGAAGACATGTTGGGAAACACTACACACAGTGCCCGCCCTCTCTCTGTATCTCTCTGTCTCTCTCTCCCTCTCTCTATCTCTCACAGGTCAGAACTACAGGGATCACATAGGTCAATATGTTTTTGTGTCACCTGAAGAAGCACACATCTTTTTAAGACAGTCCTCTAATACTGTTGAGCGGCAGGTAAGCCTTGAGCAGACAGGTTACTCAACCTTGAAAAACATATTTGCAAAACAAATTGCTACACCTACATTGCTGTTCGTTACCAGCAAAAAGTGTACTCACCTTAAAAGTGGCACCTCAACACCTCTTTTGGTTGTGTACGTAAACCACACTGCAGACTTTGCCTGCACTTTTCTCACTCTTGAAACTAGCCAGGACTCACTATCTTGCCCTCTCTCTCTCTCTCTCTCTCTCTCTCTCTCTCTCTCTCTCTCTCTCTCTCTCTCTCTCTCTCTCTCTCTCTTTCTAACTCTCAGAACCTCCTGGTTGACAGGCATCACCATAGCAACCCACTCCAGCCCTGTTCTTCCTTAAGCAGCCCTATTGTTGAGATAAGGTGATATTTCACAGCATAGGGTTAACCAAAGGGGAATGCAAATAGTTCATCACCTCCACCTTCCAGACACTGTCCTGCGGTTCCATGACACCCCCAAACTTTATCTCTCCTGTGCCTCCCTCTCCTTTTGTGTGTGTGTGTCAGTGTGAGAAAAGGCCAAGTCTCTGGCTAGCTAAAGGCATGAAGGGAGAATAGGAGCTCCTTTTGTTCCCGTAGCACTGGAAGTGTTTCAGAGTCATTACTTTACAACACTGACAGACAAGTCCTGCTGACTTTTCTCCCGTGATCACGCACACAACAACACCACTAGGTGCCAAGACTGCGGGAAATGACCAAACTGAAACAATGTTATCAGATAATTAGTAAAAGTAGGAGATGCGGCAGATAAATCTGATAGGATGGTTCAGTCCACCATAGAGCCAACAACAGTAAAACACATTCTCCACAGTTCCTCGTGCACACAATACTTGCCCAAATGAAACCAGGATTTCCAGTTTGCCTGCAGTTCTTGCCAGTAGAGACAAACTGCACAACCTGAAATTTAACATGCTGACAGGTTTGTTTTGGCAGAGTTTGCAGCAGGAAGACTGAGTTACAAGGTCCACATAGCAGGTGAGTAATCTAGTCACTTGCTAACAAATGCTGTCAGCCTCTTATGCAAGTTGGGTTCTGACAATAAACGAAATGCAGGACAGAGAGTAACGTTTAACAGAGTGTACTCATTGGTCTGTCCATTTGTTTAAAAGTGCCTGTGTATGTCTGTGTATGCACGCTGGCCAGTTTCAACTTGAAAGTGAAAGACTCAGCTCTTTTTAATAATTCAGTGGTCTGGCTTAGTACGGCAGGGCAGATATCCATTTACTGAGCCTGTACTCCACACGGGTTGTTTTTGCCAAACGGCTGAGCAGAGGCAGAGGCTGCCCTCATAATCTGTGCCCTGCTGGACCAGACTTTCACCCTGCTGTGATCACATCAAACAACCTGTCACTCTGTGTCTAAATGAGGTAATCGCACAAAACTTAATTGCAGCCTTGGCCCCGGACCTGACATTTCTCCCACACTGGATCCTTGTTCACTCTGTCCCAAACAAACACTAGGTTTCACCTTCTCCTGCTCTCCTGTATGCCACAGAAATATGGTCAATACAGGCGAGAGGTATGATGTCTTACCTCAGTCCTTCTGAGATTAATGGATTCCAGCAACCTTTACTATGCTGTGAAAGCCAAAGTACTGTCCTTCCACTTTAAGTGGTATGTGCATGTATGTTGCTACAGAAGATGGAGGTCAAAAGATTCCATCAAGTGAATAAATAATCATCATAAATCTGTTATGTAATCAAAAACTACATCACTTGATACTTACAGCCCATAGCTTTTGTTCAACTACCAGCTTCTCTCTATTCTGGAAAAATCTTAAGATAAAGTTATCATTAAATGAAGGTAAAGCTAGAGAAATGTGACTCAGCAGGTAAACAAGCACCAGAGGTCCGATAAGGAGCTCTAGACATAATACATTACCCTTTGTAGAGTTCATACTATAGGTTGTGTTCTGAGGCAGAGATTGTGCCTCTGAGAACAAACAAGTATAAAGAGTTTACTTTAGTGGTAAACAGTTTTTGGCTGTGCATGTCCACGCACTCTGTTGACTGACCAGGACAAACAATCTATGTTAGTCATAAATCCTCATGGGACTTTTTGCCCCCAGGATGCTTATTTTATGAATATTTGTGAAAAAAGATTGAATACATTTCAAAAATTTCACAGATCAAAACAACGACCGCAGACAGTAAAATATTAACTTCTAGCCCTTTTCCATATATGTCTCAACTGTTATCAGAACAATCTGAAAGAATCTGTCACAACAATAACAGAGCAAAGACAACCTGTTAGTCACAGGTTTCCTGTGATTGAGAGATGAAGGATAGTAACACTATGATGCTCAAATGTGTGCCAGAGACAGTCTCCTTTTAATACATGTAAAAAAAAATCTAAAAAGCCAACCTATGACAATGTCAGAGTTAGGAAAATGTATTATATAGTATATAATATAGTATAATATATATTTACATCTTGCATGCTCTAGTCACTTTGCAAAGTCGCAGCACAAGTTGAACAGTACTTACAGGCGAGTGCAGCCAGTGAGGTCTCCTCAGAGTGGAGGGACAGAGGAAGTGAATGAAAAAGAAGGAGGGAACCACTGCTGCTCCTCTCTCCCTCTCCCTCCCTTTTTCTCTTTCTCTTTCCCCGGCCAACAGGGTGTCTTTTATCTTTGGTGAATGATTCAGCGTGGGTCTGAATGTTAGACTGAGTGTCCGTAGGCGTGTGTATGGATTATGCTTGCGTGTGTGTGTGTGTGTGCATGAGCATGCACTTTAAAACTCATCAGGGGAAAGGCACTCAGTAATAGTTTCCATCCACAGCTGGAAATAATAGAGATCCCCATACAGGCACATGCTTTGTGACACCGCCCTCCAGTGTTTTACGTGGAAAGAAAGAGGAGGCGATTTCTGAAGTCTTTCTAAAGCAATAAATAGGCTTGACTGACACTCATATTGTATTAGCATGTTCTGTTCATTGTGTAATTTAGATGTTGTGTCTGTCACATTCAAGGCAAACACAAAAGACTGTCTAGAGCGCCAAATGGCTTTGTCCTGCTCACCTGTGACTTGGTAAGGTTGAGCAGTACGTCCAGGAAAGAGTGTTACTCAGTATAATTGTATACACACGCCTACAAGCATGCAAAGACTTGAGAACCTTAGAGAGGTCTCATTATTTCCATGTTCTGTTCCAGTTGCAGGCTTCACTTACTCACCCCACATAAGAAAACTTCAGCAGAAAAGCCAAATGACCAGTGTCATCATAGTGAATCTGCTGCAGTTTTCTAACTACAAAGCAAGTGTAAAGCTCTCGTTTAGCTCCTGGGAAGTTCATCTGCAAGCTCCCACTCCCATGTTTTGTCAGCAAATGCCTTCTGGAGTCTGGAAGTAGCTCCAGCTCTGCCATCCAAGATAAATATTTAACAAGTTGGCTGTTAGATCAGACACCAAAGGTCGTAGAGCTGTCTCTGTCTGGGGTCCATCTTCAAGTTAGATCCAGGGGATGTCATGCAACAGTTAAGTTTGACAGTAGGACATCTCATCTGTAAATAGTCCAATAAACAATTTACAAATGAGAAAAGACATGTTTTGCTCATGGTACATACCTGAATTTATTACATCTGATACACAAGCTGTAGTTGAAAATGCGCAATAGTAGAAGACATTCCCTAAATTTAAAAAAAACTAAACAAGACGCACTTTGCCAAAAATATTCTCATGCTTCACTTACCATTGCATTGCACAATGCACATTGCACTACATTACTTCATTTTGCAGTAGATAATCACAAAGTGCACAGTACTACACTGCCTCTTAGTGGTTCTAAAGGGAACTGTGTTTATATCATAGGGATGTTGCCAGTGTCATCAATCAGCTCCAAATCTCATCAAACATGATTTCTTTCCCAGTTTAAACCAAACTGGCACAGTGAATATACACACATTATCAGTACACATCACAATAAAGATAATATTTAGATCCAGAAAAATATATATTTTTTGTGATACATATATTTTGAAAAAGAGATAAGAAGTATTACTATCATCATTTTTTTTGTATTATAACAGGCTTGACTGACAGTATTACCACCAATGTATCTAAAAGTAACAATAAAAAAACAGGCTCTATGATGTATGTATATGGATTAAAATGACTGATACAACATTTATGTGAAATTAAAGCATGTTTGTGTGAATTACATATCACCAGAGGCGGTAAGTAACTAATTACATTTACTCAAGTACTGTTGAATTTTACTTTTACTACACTATAGTTTGGAAGGGAATATTGTACAGCAAATTCTTTAGTTAGTTTTCATAGATGTAATTTTGTGTAACATATTTAATCAACAGCATCAGGTTTGACAAACATCTGTTTAAAAGACCTTGTTTTCTTGGTGGAGTACTGTACTGTACTGTTGCACATTAAATGCGTTTTGTACTTTAACGTAAGTAAAAAATTCAATAGTTCTCTGAGTACTGTTTTAGGCAAATTCTCCTGCACTTTTTCTTGAGTCTTGAGTTTGTGTACTTTCACCACCTCTGCATGCCACAGACAACACCAGTGTGACCGCCTTGATGAAGCAAAACATAAATAAATAAAAATAAAGAAGGGGGAAAAAAGGGAAACTGTACTTGACCAGGGTTATAATGAAGGAAAACAGTGGTTGTTCTCATACCATTTAGGTATGAGATGGTTATCATTACGCTTATAATCACATCTGCAAAACATTCTATGGCCTGTGTGTCACAGAAAATCAAAACAACAGTAGGTAGGTGGATGTTTTTTCTACTGCCTGAGTGCAAGACAAGAATTTTCCTTTCTTTTGTGTTTAATGCTGCCAGTTGACATTGATGTTGATCTGACTTCCATGGCCACACAAGGGATATATTCATTGTTGTTTTTATAAAGGCTTTCTTCGCTTGAATACATTCAGGAATACAGATAGATAGATAGATAGATAGATAGATAGATAGATAGATAGATAGATAGATAGATAGATAGATAGATAGATAGATAGATAGATAGATAGATAGATAGATAAACAATGGCATCATCTGCTCCAACCTGGGTGCGATAGGCGAACTGTAGTGGGTCTAGTGATGTCTCAACCTGAGGTCTCAAATGGGTCAGAACCAGGACCTTCATGATATGTGAGGTGAGGGCGACTGGTCTGTAATCATTAAGAGCAGATGGAGATGAAGATTTAGGAACTGAAGTCAGACATGATGTCTTCCAAACCTTAGGCACCTGCTCCAGTCTCTGGCCCAGGTTAAAGAGGTGCTGTAGAATCCCAGAGAGCTGCTCAGAACAGGTCTTCAGGATTCTGGTGCTGACACCATCAGGTCCTGCTGTTCAAACTAAGACTAACAGAGCAATTAAATCAATTTGTCATACATTCATACATATGATGGTGATTTGGGGTTTTGGTAACACATGTAAATTATCAGACTATAACTGAGAACAAAAAGGGAAAGGTCATGTAATAGCAGTAAATACCAGTTATCTTGTTTTAAAGCACACTGTAAATTCTAATAGCTCTTCCAACCTACATAAATTGCCATTACTTCGTTAGCAACAATATCTACCTCTTACTAGTTTCAATCAAGTTAGAGTTAATTGCAAAGTAAAAAAAAAACAAAAAACATTTTCTTTTCATGTATTGTTTTGAGTACAGCAGCAACAAAGAAAGCATTTGCATTACTGGACCAGTGGGAGGCAGTAAGGAGCAGCCCAGTGTCCAGGGCTGTTGATTAGGTTGGGGATGGCCATGCAGAGGCACAGACCTGGCTGAAGGTGGCACTGTGGTGAAGCCTACACGCAGAGCTCCCTGCCAGTTCACACTTGGTGTCACTCGGACCCTCACTGCACAGCTACTGAAAACTAGGCCGTCCTTGAAGGTGTGTGTCATATTCTCTGGGAGCCTTCACCCCTCACTCAGGCGAATCTTGTTATTGAAGGTAATAAATTATTGGAGGTCAGAGGCTTCACTACAACACTAAACCTGATAAAATTGTTGATAAGATTGTAGGTTGTAAATTTTAGTAAAAATAAAACCAGCACCTGTTTATGCTTTCCCTTAGAATAATAACAAAACCATAAAGCCACTTACTCATTAGTGACCAGCTATACATTTCCAGTAAAACCCATAAAGTAGTTTCTAGTTCTCCCTGATCTCTTCATTGTTTTTAGAACAGGTCATACGACCTAATTTCCCTCCATGCATTTTAAGGCTTTTCCACTTTACTAAATTTACTGACAAGAAACAATGTGAGAACGCCTACACTTACAATGAGCACTTGTGGTTTTGTATTTCAGAAATAAAACAAAAGAGTACATTTTACTTTAAATGACTTAGTTGCGTGAAATAGCACTGAGTAGTTTATACTAAATCACAAGTATGTCTAGTGGAAATGATCGAGTTATTTAAACTCCAGTGTAGGTGCACTACACTCAGTGTTTTGTTTTTGTAACCAGTTTTGTTAATTTCCTTTCGCTCCGATAAGTTGGACAATGAGTGACACTTTATGGCCATATAAAAAGCCGTATAAGTATAAATAAGTAATATTGTACCTGACTGGGACACTTTCACATTTGAAGAGTGCATTAAGGATATGTTTATACTCTATAAATAAAAACACTGCATTCACATTTAATCAGAGAAGAGTCACTGTTGATTCATTAACTGATATTTTAATCACTGTTAACCTCTAAAAGTGTGATGTTTTTTTTAGTTGCAAGTTTAGTTATTATTGTGTTATTGTGAT